>PVIW01004583.1:0-128207 GCA_004026585.1 Noctilio leporinus | reverse complement strand
AGAAAGAAAGAAATAAAGGAAAAAAAGAAAAAAAAAAAGGAGGGGGGAAGAAAGTCACAAGACAAAGAGAAATCAATATTAATAAAGAAAGGTTTTAGCTGTGTGTTCCACCTTTATGATTTCTGATTGGTCCAGGTGGAGCCAGAACCTGTGGGCTTTACCAGGAAGAAAAGGAAAAGGAAAATTAAAAAAAAAAAAAAGGAGGAAGGAAGAAAAGAATAAAGAAAGGGTTTAGGTGGCTGGGGAAGGGAGGAATACTTAGATTGAGGACTGGGAATGTGTTATAGCCACAGAGTGAGTAGACTTTAATTCGAGAGTAGGGGGAGGGTCTTGGGTATTTAGGTGGATTGAGGTATGGGGGGGATTAAGAATATGTGAGAAGTAACTTTTGCAAAGGATATGTTGGGGATTAATAGTTCATATTGCTCTTGGTATAACTCAGGTGCTTGAGATTGGCAGCCATCCCTTTCCTGAGGCTGCCTCTTTTTCTTGGTCAGTACTTTACAGTCTATAGTCTATATTCTAGCCGGTCTTGGCGCGTGGCTGGGCCTCTGATTGTCACAGTCAGGGTTGATTCTGAGTGTCTGCCCCCAGGTAGGCTGGGCCTTCCCCAGCCTGGCTTGGTGTTAGGGCTGTCGGTGTTCTGGAGCCCACAGGGTGCCCCCTCCCACTCCTGGCGGAGGTTCCGGCCCAGGACACGCCCCCAGCACTTCTGCAGGGCAGCCCGCAATTTGGCTGGTCCCTGTGATGACTGGTCCCGCCCCCGCAGTTCCAGGAGGAGGCCACCCCTGTCCGTCAACACTGTCCGGGGTCCGCCTACACTGCTCCGCCCTTCCGGGGCGGGCACCAGTCCTCCAAGCCAACCAGCTCTCCTCGGAGTCCTTTACGTGGCCTCTGTGATGAGCCCGTCCCAGGGTGGTACGGCCTTTGTCTCGGGCAATGGCGGGTCAGTTGCCCCCGCTACTAATTCCGGGCTCGTCTTTTGGAGTTTCCCGGGGAGCCTGGGGGCCTGTGTGGTTGCACAGGGCTGCGCCTTCCCCCTCGCAGGGGCTTCTAGCTGCTGTTTCCCCGGTGGCCCAGCAGCACTGTTTTCGGCCCTCTCGCCGCCCCGGCCGGTGCACTTCCCGGCCCCCTGCTCCGGCTTCCCGCAGGACTCTTCTCCTCCGCCTCCAGCCCCGCGCGGAGCCTCCTCTCCCTGTTGCCAGAGTGAGTCTCTCACACAGTCCCTCCCCTGCAGGAGTTCAACTCCGTGTTCCCTACGGTGTTTGCCCTCGCTGCCTGCACTTCACTGTTGAGACTTCCAGTCACCAGGGAGCCTGGAACTGGCCTCAGTCAAACGCGCCCCTCTGGGCAGAGCCGCCCCTGCCCAGAGCCGACCTCGGCCTGCAGGCTGGTTGGTCGGGAACGTCTCACCTACTGTCCTGCTGGCCTCCTCTGCCCCTGGGCTGTGCTCCCCTGTGTCCAGATGCTGCCCATTCCAATTCCTAGGGTCCTGAAGACGTCTCACTCTCCCTATCTTGTCCTCTAGCTGCTTTGGTACTGGAGAGCACCATCAGCACTGCCTTCTACTCTTGTCGCCATCTTCTCTCCCCTATTCCAATTTTGTAATTTTTTAAGATTGACTTTTCTACTTGGGGGTCCTTGAGATTCCATATAAATTTTATTAGTAGATGGGTTTCTCCACTTTGACAAAAACAGCTGTTAGGAGTTTAATAAGGTTGCTTTGAAACTATTTCGCTATAGGTACTATTGTCATCTTAATGATATTAAGCCTTTATATTCATGAATATGATATTATCATTCCATTTAGTTAATGTCTTTCTAAAATTTTCAGCAATATTTTTTAGTTTCAGTGTATAAGTCTTTTGCCCCCTTGGAGAAATTTATTATCTTTTTGATATTATTGTCAATATAATTGGTTTCTTAATTTTATTTTCAGATTGTAAGCGTATAAAGATGTAGCTGACTCTTGCATGTTAATTTTATATCTTGCAGCTTGGGTGAATTAATACATTAGCTGTAATAGCCATGTATGTGTGAATACACTCATGTGCACATGTGTGTGTAATCACAGGGTTTTCTAAATATAAGATTAGGTCATCTGTGAAGAAAGACCACTTAACTTATTCTTTTCTAATCCAAATGACTTTTGTTTCTTTTCCTTGCTTAATTACTCTGGCTATAATTTCCATTTCCATGTTGAATAGAAATAAAAGTGGGTGAGTCCTTGTTCCTAAATTTAGGAGGAAAAACACCTTAAATCTCAACTTGCAGTCTAGTTATAGTGTTCTTTAACTTAAAATATAATTTATTTATTTATTTATTTATTGAAGTGAGTCTTGCCAGAGCATGTTAATTTTGGTAATTAAAAAACAAACAGACCCTGGCTGGTAGCACAGTGGTTAAGGCACCGGCCTGGGAACCCAAAGGTTGCAGGTTTGATTCCCCAGCCAGGGCACATAACCAGGTTGCAAACCAGGTCTCCAATCAGGTCTGTGACTGGAGGCAGGTGAAACACAACCATACATTGATGTCTCTCTCCCTCTCTGCCTCTCTCCCTTCCCCTCTTTCTAAAAATAATGAAATAAAATCTTAAAAAAAAAAAAAAAAGAAAGAAACAAACAAACAAATGAAAAACTTTGCCTTGTGGTTCTATTCATATTGTTTGCTTTTATTTTCTCTCCTTATTATGCTTTATTTTCTTTCCTGTTCACATTGTTTAGTTTTTTTTCATCTTCCTGAGGAGAATTTATTAAATACCAAAATTTTATCTTTTTTCATGTTATTTGAGTATATGTGAAATATATTTTCTTTAAAATGTTATTTTGCCAGGGATTTCTTTATATGAGTAGTAAGTAGTATCTTTGATTTATCTTTATATTCCAGCATTTATTCATTTATAAATGTAGCATTTCTTTGCCTTTGAGTTATTGAAAGTTTTTGAAAATAATTTGAAAATTAGGATCTATAAAACTGTTGAAGGTTTCTTTTGGCTAAATTCATAATCAGTATTTGTATATGTTCCATGCGTACTTAAGAACATTGTGTATTCTCTAATTTTTGGATGTAGACTTATAAACTTGTCTATTAAGCCAACATGGAGGGTATGGAGGGATTGAGAGAAAAAAAGAGAAAAAAAACTCATGAACATGGACAACAGTATGGTGATTGCCATGGGGAGGGGGTGGTGGACAGGTGTATAGGGGGATAAATGGTGGTGGAAGGAGACTTGACTTGGGGTGGTTTGCACACAATACAGTGTACAAATGATGTGTTATGGAATTGCGTACCTGAAACTTGTAAGGTTTTGTCAACCATTGTCACTCCAATAAATTCAATATAAAGCAACAAAATTAAAATCTTATATAACATTACTGATCATTTCAGTCTGCTTGACTTCTCAAAAATAAGAAGGGTTGAAAGTCACTCTTTCGATTCCCAGTCAAGGCACATAACCAGGTTGCAAGCTAGGCCTCCAGCCAGGTCCTCAGCTGGAGGCAGGTGAAAGGCAACCATACATTAATGTCTTCTCCCTCTCTGCCTCTCTCTGTTCCCCTCTCTAAAAATAATAAATAAAATCTTTAAAAATTAATAAATAAATAAGAAGGGTTGAAATCTCCCACTGCATTCATAGACTTATTCGTTTCTCCCTGTAATTCAACCTGTTTTGTTTCACATATTTTGATGTTATTTTATTAGGTACTTGCATGCAGGCTTACACTTATGCCTTTTTGGACAATTGAACGCTATTATTGCATATTATTGCAGTAGTATTCTCTACCCCTAATACTTTTTCTAATTTTAAAATATATTTTCTCTGATATTAATAGCTACATCAATTTTACTATGGTTATCCTTTGTTAGATAAATTTTTTTATTCTTTAACTTTTATTTATTTTTGGGTTCCAGATGATACTTTTGTGTTTTGTTTAATCTTTATTGTATTTTTTCCATAAATTTTTGTGTGTCCTGTTACTATGCAGGTGTGTCTATTGTAGGCTACATATATCTAAATACTGTGTTATTACCCAAATTGTCAACCTTTTTTCTGGAGCTTTAGATCGTTTATACTGACATTTTTTGATATGTTTTTAACTGTATCATATTTTAATCTTTCTTTGTAATACATTTTTAACCATTTTCACATCCATTGAATTCTATACTACTCCACCCAATTATATTGATATTACTAGACTAATTTTTATGGTTATATATTTCACTTCATCTTTTTTTCATAATGAGAGTTTCATTTGCTCCTCAGCCACTTTTAGACCAAGGGACAAATGAAAATTGGTTATTGTTTGCACAAAGTATCAAGGCTTTCTTGCGTTAAATCCATTTCTTGTGTCAATCTATTATTAGGAGCAAAGGGTATCTGGGACAACCAACTTGCCAAAGTTTGCCTGTAACTTTCCCTATTTTATCATTGAAGGATCTAAGTACCATCCTGGGAAACTCGTTAGTCCTGAGCCAATTGTGATGCTTGTTTACTCCTTATAGCCCTGCAGCTAACTCCATTGGAAACAGATTCTCTGAGATTCTCAATACACATCCCTTTATCACTGTCCCTAAATCTGGAAATGATTCACAAACCTGGCTTTCAGTTATGTCATTTCCCAAAGTTTCCTCATGCATCTACTGTAAGAGAGGCTGTCCCTTTACAAACATATCTACAGCTGGGTCGGTAGGAGCCCTGAAAGTAGCTGAAATGCCCTAGTGTGCATTTTCAAACCTCTTCACTGGGAATGAACATTTTAGGTTTTTTTGTTTGTTTACTTTTTATTGTATTTTTCCATACCATTTAGTCACCTTACACTCCCTTGCCCGCAACAATCACCACACTGCTGTCCATGTGCATGAGTCCTTTCCCTTCCACCACCACTAGCTGTCATCTTTCTATCTATGAGTCTTTCCCTGTTTTCCTTCTTAGTCCAGTTTGTTCATTAGATTCCACACACGACTGAAATCATATGATACTTGCCTTTCTCTGGCTGGCTTATCTCATTTTATCTTTAACCTTGGTTCTTCTCATCTTTTTTAGACCACAATTACTTTACTAAGACCTATTTTACATTTTTGAAGATATCTCTTAAATATATTCCTCTATTTAGGTACTTCATCCAAAAGTGTTTTCAATGTTAACCTTTTAGGGTAAACATTCTTAAGTATTTTATGCCCCTAGAACATTTTTTTATCATGGTTTAATATGTGAATGGTATTTGAGCTGGATATAAAACTGTTTTAACTACTTTCAACTTTTAAAATATACTGGTTTACTTTATTTTTTCATCTAATTTTGATTTTTAAAAATCTTATGTAAATCAGATTCCTGCTATTTTAAATGTAATGTTTTATTTTATATAGCCTTTTAGATTTTTTTCTTTATCTTTGTGTATTTATAAACTTTAATAAAATATGTCTGGGTTTAGGTTTTTCTCTATAACTTTTCAATGTCATTCTTTTAAAAAAGATTTAATTAATTTCTTTTTAGAGAAAGAGGAAGGGTGGAAGAAAGAGAGGGAGAGAAACATTGATGTATGATGGAAATATCAATTGGTTGCCTCTTGTGGGTGTGCCAACCAGGGACTCCCACAACCCAGGCATGTTCCCTGAGCAGGAATCAAATTGGTTACTTGGTGACCTTTTCTTTGTGGTAAAACACACCACCAACTGAGGCATGCTGGTCAGGGCTTGTTGTAATTCTTAACTCCTTTGATTTTTAAATCAAAGTTAAGAAGCAAAAAATACAATTAAGAAAATAAAAGACTTTAGTTCTTTTTATGTAGTATTGATTTTCAGAATTGTATGTCCATTATTTCTTAAAATATTTTCCTTCCCATTTAATTTTTCTCTGAGATGCTAATCTCTGTACATATTTAGTTCTAATAATTCTATTTTCTATACTGATTATATTTCATTGCATATTTTCTAGTTCTTGGTTCATTTCTATGTCCTCCTGAGGTATTAATTTGTTTTTTTTTTATAATTTACTAATTCCTTTATTCTTTTCTCAGTGTATTTATGATGATATTTTTTCTTTTACAGGTTTATTTTTTAAGTATTATACTTTCACAATTCTTATTTTGCTTGATCATTTGAGGATTTTTATTTAAATTATTTTTGTTTTATATTATAAATTATTTCAAACATCTTAATTTCTTTAGGGATCTGCATATCTAATTTAAGAACTTTGTTTCATGTAATCTTTTATTTATTTTTTCTTTTGTTTTTTGTTTAACATTGTACATTGTTTTGATATTTTGACCTGTGATCTGTGACCTATTTTTGGGGGGAATGTTTGCTACAGTGAAAGGCAAGTATCTTTGGGAAGGTCAGGTTCCCACCCTTTTCAATCTCTATGGTCTCGGTAATGAAAATGTGAATAAAATCCAGGGTGAAAAACTTAGACAACAGGAATTAACTTCTCAAAACAAATTCTTAGATAATGAGTTTATCATTTTTTACTAGTAAAAAGTATCTTGAGGATCATGTTCTACCTTGTTGGAAAAAGTTTATAATAAATTCTTTTTATATGCATTTAAAATTTGTGCATTTGTTGTTAATAATATGTTCTTTTATTGTCATGTCAAAGATTTGGCTTTACTGAAAAAGGAATTTATATTTTACTGTAATCTGTAAGATATCCATTTGCCAACTAGTCTATAAAATAAACACTTAAACTTTATTACCTATGTGAATTATATTAATACATTTGAGAAAACTAGATATAATTTTGCTTTGTATGACCTTTCAGATGTGTGTGTAATATTTAAATTTTCGCTAACAGTGTACCCATATATTTTAATTAAAAAAGACACTTTAGATTATATGAAGTGTATGATACTTTGAAACAAATTGTGTAATGATATTCAAAAAGTGATTAGCCATTTATATGAAATACAGTAGTACTTACAGAATAAAATTAAATAGGATATTAATCAGTGTGCTTTTAGTACATAAATTAGTCAATAACCAAGGCCAGTAGAAGATGTAATATATCTATGGTGATGCAAGATTAGGTTCATTATTAGAATTTCAGCCTCATCTGTTAAGGTAAAATGCACCGGGTATGGTTTGCACAGGTAATATGGACCCAGCAAAATGCTATAGTTCAGAACCTATCACTTTATTGTTGCAGTGTATGTGTAATATGGCTCTTTTTCTTCTTAAACATTTCTGCATTTTGCTACTGCTGTTGTGAAACCCATCTGAATTCAAGCTTTTCGGAGAAAAATCCCCTTTCCTTAGTTTCTTTACCCTCCCTTTGCTTTCACTTCCTGTCTTTTTGTTTGGCACAACTATTATATTTCTTAAAGGCACAGAAGAAATGTACAATTTGAGATGGTGATACCTCAATTTATAACCAACAGGATTTTCCAAAAAGATTTTAGAAACTTTTTACTTTTACAAATATGACTAAAAGGCTCACGTTATGTAAATAACTGCTTTTGTAATTTCTTCCTAATTGTATTGTTCTGACACCAATAATCATCAACTATCCAATATGATCAATTTTGTACCTATTTTTCAAATCAGAAAATTTAGAAAAATTTCCTGACTTAAGTAATTCCCTTCCAAGATCCATGAAGTGCAAATACGTTGTAAAATAATGAGTTTATATAAATAAAGATTCCTACTAGAGTAAATAATGGAAAGAACTAATATATGTAAACATATATCAGAATACCATATGTATTCTATAATGTCTCTTTTGGTATGCACATGCACTTATAATTTAGCCTGATTTCAACTGTATTTTGTTTTTCCCTGCGAAATATGCACTATTTATTATTTATAGTTTAATGGATTATTATTCAAAAATTATTTTTTATCTTCATAGTCTTTTCTTCACATTTATTTCCAGTCTGGTTTTATAAGTATCAAAAAATTTCCTCCATTTGAATTGGAGTTATATATAAGGTTGGAATAAGAAGTTAGTTTCCATAGTAAACTCGTTATTGCTTTGTTTGATTAGTTGTATTGTGCATGATCCTCAAAGAAAGAAAAAGGTACCACCTATTCAGTTCCTGGTTTACTGCCTATAAATGAAATAAAATACTTAGAATGGAAATATTTCCAATGTTCAAATAATAATTTTGAATTTAGCTTGCTCTGGAATAATGAATATTAAATTATGAATATTATTTTGATTTAATTTTCTTGGGAGGTCAAATCAATATGCACATTTTAAATAATAAATTGGTACAATTTTGAATTGTGTAGAAAACAGCCCTCTGAAAAAGTTGTTCCAGCAGCTCTATAAAAATCATAATTTTACTATAATTAGATGTACCCTATATCTACCAAGGGAAAAAGTAGTTTAAGTAGTTTTAGACTACTTTTTGTTACCATCTGGAATAATTATAATAATCTAAATGTTAAATGTACAGTGAGAACAGTATGCTTTCTTGTGAGAAAAGAAAGTTTCTCAGTTAACAGTGGAACACAGTCTTCACTATGAGTACCTGGTAGCACTGATAGTACTAAGGTTTCCAGAATGTTCAACCATTACACCTAATTTGTAATATGCTTACCAACTTTGCTAATATCTATGTCTATATCTATATATAGACTTTTGTCCAAATTGTATATTTAACTTTATTCATTTATAACTAGTATATGTGCTAGATATAACTTTTATAAATTTATAAATTATAATTAGAATTTTCCTTCATGACTGAACTAATTTTTCTTTTTTATTTTTTTTTGGTTAAATGCAAATAACATTTTTTAACATTTCCACAAGCATCCTACATTGATTTTAAAGTCAATGCAAACTCATGCTTATTAAAATTAAAATATATATTTTAACTTTTAAAGTGGCAAATTTAAAATATACAACAAAATATATGAATTTCCACAGAAGGATTAATTGACTTTTTCTTTCATTTTCCCTAAAGTTATCTGGCGGTATTTTGGATGTGTATAGTAGTGAGCAGGGAATTTCATCAGATAATATGGGCTTTACAAATGCTTCCTGTCCAAGGAATCTATCAATGAAAAGAGAAATTACAGGTAATGTTGCTTTTAAACTTTTATCCATTTTTAGTCAACTATAATGAAATGAATTATTTATATTATAAAGATAAATAAAAATTTTAAATATTATAAAAATTGTCAGTTAAAATAGGAGACATTTAGAGAGTATAACTTGTAGTTCCACTGAACTGATTTATTAGTTTAGGAAATGGGCAAATGCACACATGCTCCCTCTACCTCTCTCTGGAACTAAAACTGGACTTATAAATGAAGAAATTCTTATTTTCCCATTTTTTCCCCTACTCAGCTTTATGGCTAGGAGAAAATAACTCCTCTGACCCTTGGTTTTCTCATCTACATATTGAAGGAACTTACTTGACTTTATAATGCCTTTTTGTAACAATTTTGGAATGTACTATTGAAAATTGAGAGGTTTTTATCCATTTGAGGAAGTTAAATGTGAGCTCATCATAAAACTCATAAACAATAAATAAAACTAAGTTGAAATGTTATAACATATTTTTAGTTTGGAGGCCAAACATTGACTTTTAATAATTTTTACACAGTCTAATCAACAACACAAATATTTATGCATTCAAATAATTTGGAACAAAATTCACGACTACAGTTTGAAATAAATACATTGAAATAAATGTATTTTTATATTACTTATTTTAAAGCTAGAACATGTCAAGGGATACATATTAATTGCTTATTGCTGTATAACAAATTATGTAAAGCTTGACAGCTTGAAATAATAAAAAATTATTACATACTCTGTATGGGTCAGAAATCCAGGGTGGCTTAGAAAATTGATTCTAACTCAGAGTCTCTCATAAGGCTGTAGTTGAGATGTTTGCTGAAGATATAGACATTTGACACTGGACAGGCTGGAGGATGTGTTCTCAAGGTGGTTTGCTCACAGGTCTTGAAAGTTAGTACTGCTAGTTGGCAAGTGACCTTGGTACTTTACCATGTAGACATTCATAGGGTTGCTCAAGTGTCATCATGACATGACACCTAGTTATCCTAGACACACAAAATTGGTAGCTGAAAATGTCTTTTATGTTTAGTCTTTGGAGCCATACTAGTCATATCCACAATATTCTATTGGTTTCACAGGTCAACTCTGTTCAATATGAGAGAGTGTGTGAATAACATGAATAAGAATCATTGTAAGATATGTTGGAAGATGACTATCACAAATGTTCACAACCAAATAGCATATAAAGTATCATTTACTGGAAGTAATTATTTAATAGTAATATCTGAAAAATGTAGTTTAAACTCTTAGAATGTAGAAATCATAATTTATGAAAATATAAGTTGTTACCATGGCTGGGTGGCTCATTTGGTTGAAGTGAAATTCCATTCACAAAAAGGTTGTGGGTTCAATTCCCACTCCGAGCATATACCTAGGTTGTGGGTTCTATCCCTGGTCATAGCACATATGTGAGATAACTGGTTGATGTTTCTCTCTTTCTCAAAAAAATCAATAAATGTATCCTCAAGTAAAGACTAAATAAATGCATACATAAATAAATACATCAATTTATAATATACGCACACACACAAAATGTAGGTTGGAATAATCTTAAGGTTCTAAAAATAATAATAATTGAGCAGTTTCATATTTGCTGTGCACTGGACCTATTTTTTTTTAAGATTTTATTTATTATTTCCAGAGAGAGGGGAAGGGAGAGAGGCAGAGAGGGAATGAAACATCCATGTATGGTTGCCTTTCACCTGCCTCCAGCTACGGATGTGGCTGGAGACCTGGCTTGCAACCTGGGTATATGCCCTGGCTGGGTGTACCTCTTTTAATCATCACACTATTATACCACTTTTACAGATGAAGAGACTGAGATACAGAGAATTTACTTAATAAATCAGGTGGCTACTAAATGGAGGGCCAAAATACAAATCTGAGTTTACTACTCAAAGCTTAAAAGGTTTGCCATTGTCTTACACTCAAGAGCACTTTTCTTCAAATTTCTAAATATTTGCATAAAGTACTATATACCATTTGGAGCAAGAAATACTGTATTTCACTTAGTATTCTTGAATTATGTTGATCAAAGGGGTAAAAAGTAGAACTAAGAATTGTTTTACCCTCCTTTTTATCAGAAACTGATACTCGAGCTTTGGCAAAAGAGAGACAAAAAAAGGACAATCACAATCTCAGTGAGTATATTTTTCTTTTTTTGTTTCCAAACAAATTTAAGTAATGTAAGAGGAAATTCATGGAGCCTAAAATGTGTTGCCATTTATTGTGTCTCCACAAATATTTTAAGCTGATCAAAATTAATAGCACATCTCACTAGTCGAACTATTTGGGGAAATTTAAATGATGTGAAATCTCAGAAAAGTTACACACTTTTACAAAGTGAAACTTCTCAGACTCCTTCCTAATCTCTCTCCTTCAAGAATACTACATTTGATGGAGATGTGTGCATTTAGTTATATTTGAACTCTGTTGTGATTCATCAACTTAAAGGTTTAAAGTGACTTGACAAATTGTACACCATTTAAATAGCAAGGAGGGAAACTCCATGTTCTTATCTTGTCAATCTGCTCTTTCCTTCTTAATAAATTATCTGAAAGGCGTTGCTCATGTTGAATTGCTGAATTCCACCTCTGTCTCTGATGCCTTCTTCGGGGTCAGTTTCACTCTGATAACAGGTGACATGAGATGAAGAAATATAGGCAAAGGAAGTTGTTTATCAGGAATGTTGAACTTGATAGTGTTCATATTTCAAGTGCTTAACTCTCTCAGGTAAATTTGGCTAATTGACTGTGAAGCCTTTTTGTTCTGGGGACCAAATCAAAGCATGAGAAAAGAATAAAACAAAATTGAAAATGTAGTGCTCTAAAGCAGAGCAGATAATTCCTTACATGTGGTTAGCTGAAATTGATTCTACCTGTACCTGTGAAACCATCATCTGTTTGTTCATATGCACCTGCCTATGTCACAGAGTAATCACAGTTTGCTACGTGGTTCTGAGGAATGAGCTGATAGGAGGTATGACAGTCCTCTGGGTGATGTGGAGAGGGAAATTATCTGATTATGGTAGAGTTGAGAAGCTTTGGTCCAGGTTCTAAGTAGAACATGAGTTTGGAGAGCTAATTACTGATAGCTAGAATTACTACATGAAGGAACTATGGGCTTCTCTGAGTTTTAACCTGCTAATTATGATTTTCCTTGCTGCTTTCTTCTCTCTTCTATGTCTGCAACTTAAACAACAGGTCATTTATGATAAAGTATGACAGGTGCCAATAATAGACATAACTGAAGTGTTTTCTAATCTGGATTCCCTACTGAATGATTTTGCTTTTTGGAGATACCATGGTTAAAAAAATAATATCACATTTTAAATATAAGGAATCTAGGATAATTCCTAAGATTTGTGAAGATTGAGGCAAGAATACAAATGAAGTGTCATTTACCATATGTCTAAATACTTAAAAGTTATAACGCAAGATAGAAAGTGCTAAAGTAAGTATTTTCTATCCTTCCTTAGGACTGGAAGGCTAGGTGTGAATTTAGAATGCCCAGATCCTCAGCGTTTTGAGTGGGATGCCAGGATGGGGCACTACCAGCCCATCTCACTTGTCACTTCACCACATATTTTATTCTGTATTGCCAGTGACCTTGTGTATGAGTATGACCACCTCATGCAGTCCATTCAAGCTCCACACACATCTCAGTGAACAATTGTTCCTTGTATGTATCTTGGGCCTAGGGGTGAGCACACTGGCATTATGAACTTCTCTCAGAAAAATGGACCTGGGAAGTGGCCTGCACAGGCTCTGGAAATAGGCTCAGGTATTTGGGAGGATATTACTCATGTGAAGTACCCAGTGTGTATTTTAGAAGTGTGTATTTGGCTCTGTGGCTGCCTTGCTCAGTGGGAATGGGTGGGATGAGAGGAGGCAAACGTGGTTCCTCTTAACTATGGAGTCCTGGACAGGGGCTCCTCATGCCTAAATCTAAGGGCAGAAATAATTGAATCAAAAACTTTGTGAAATCACACATGGTATGAAGTAACCTTGTAAATTTAAAAAACTTGACATCTTTTCAAATAACTAGTACTAGATAGGAAAATATTGAGACCAAAGTTCTCATTATAATTAGTCATTAAACATGTGTCAAAGGCAACCTAAAAAGAGTAGAGTAGAAACTTCTGATATTTTATATGTGATACATTTAAATAATAGATTTTAGAGAAATATTATAGGACTAAAACAACCCCCTATTTTGAGATAAATTTTGAATATAATAGCTCTTCTTCATTTATGTTTAATTTTCTTATTTATTGATACTTAGAGAGATTGATCAATTGATTTGTTCTTCCACTTATTTATGTGTTTATTGGTTGCTTCTTGGATGTGCCCTGGCTGGATATTGAACATGCAACCTTGGCTTATTGGGACAATGCTTTAACCAATTGTGCCACCTGGCCAGGGCATCATTTTATATTTAAAAGTCTGTTTTAAAATAAAGGAGTGAGTATGTATGAACATAGAATTATTAATACATTCTTACTGTAAAATATATATGCATTTCTATCAGCTTTATCTTTGTTTATTTTCTTTTAAGTTTTTAAAAAATCCTTTTTGAATCACCTGCACAGGGAAAATAGGATTGATAAAGAGGGAAAATAAACACTCTTAAGAATTGATTATATTTTAATTTTGGAGGAATTCCAGTATATATTCCTGAAGGTCAAATCCATTCACGTAGAGTAGGTTCATCAAGACCATTGATCATCTTTTTCAAGCATGTGTCATTTAGGTATTTTCCAATAATTTAAAAGATTTTATTCATTTTTTTTTTTTTTTTTTCAGAGAGAAGGGCAGGGAGGGAGGAAGAAAGGGAGAGAAATGTCAATGTGTGGTTGCCTTGCACCTGCCTCCAGCTAAGGACCTGACTGGAGACCTGGCTTGCAACCTGGTTATGTGCCCTGACTGGGAATCGAATCAGTGACCCTTGATTTTGCAAGCCAGTGCTCAATTCACTGAGCCACACCAGTCACGGCTATTTTTCAATAATTTTGATATACAATTTTCTTTTTCTTCATGACTTTTTAAATTTCTTTAATTCCCTATAAACCTTTAAAAATGATACCTTTTTAAAAATATAAATAAGTATATGTTGTAGTTCTTGATACAAATAATATAAACTAGACTATAAGACTATATTATTCCTCTTAGAGGAATATAGGGAGCTCTACTTATTTGTATATCTGACATTTATTGAACATTTATTAAATGCATTAAATTTACATAAGCAATGAATATAAGAAAATGTAAACAGAGCAAATCATCTTCTCAAAGTGTGGGTCCTAGACAAACAACATCAAAATCACCTGCAAGCTTGTTATAAATGCAAATTTTGGGACCCCAACCCAGATCTATTAAATTCAGAACCTTTACTAGTAGGGTACAAATCTATTCTAACAATCCTTCCAGGCATGTCTTATGCACATCAAAGTTGGAAAACCACTGTTCTATATATAATTAAAAACTTTTAATTAAAATAACAGATTTACATCTAATCAACATATATTTGTTTAGCTTCTCCTATATGCCAAGCCCTCCGGGTATACAAAATTGAGAAAGAAGTGGTTCCTTTCCTCAAGAAGGTCATAGTCTACTTGGGTACACATACCTACTATGTGCTAAACTTTGTGTTAGGCCTTCAGGGCTGTATATAAGAATAGTTAATTATCCAAAGGTTGCTGGTTTGATTCCCTAGCCAGGGCACATAACCAGGTTGCAAGCCTGGTCTCCAGCCAGGTCTGTGGCTGGAGGCAGGTGAAAGGCAACCACACATTAATGTTTCTCTCCCTCTCTGCCTCTCTCCCTTCCTCTCTATCTGGAAATAAATAAAATATTTTAAAAAAATGTCAATTATGATGTAGACCTCAGAAGTTCGTGATACTTATGGGCTGACAAAATGCATAAATATGTATACATTTCATGTGAGTAAATATTATAGAACATTAAAGACTGAAAACATGTTTTAAGAAGGAAATATATTTAAAGCATTGTTAATAATAGATTAATTATAATATAGTATTTTTACTTTTAGAATAAAACATTTGAATTTTTATTTTATTTTTGAGAAATATTCCTGATTAAATAAAAATTTTTGTTTATTCTTCTTTAACAATTACTAAGAAAGTTCTTTTGAATTGGTATTTCAGGATTCTTAGGATATTATCCCAGCAGTGGCAGTTCTGTTTTTAGTTTTTTTGAGGAAATTCCATACTGTTTTCCACAGTGGGTCCACCAGTCTACATTCCCTTCTACAATGTACTAGGATTCCTTTTTCTACATATCCTCACCAGCACTTGTTGTTGATTTGCTAATGATGAATATCCTGACCACTGTGAGGTGGTATTGAAACAGAACCTATGGTCTGTTCAGTTATGAAGAGCTCAACTGACTGCTGCTAGAGAGCACAACTCTTAATATCAGAGTATGGTGAAAAGGAAAGGAATTGTTTATAAAGGTTATATATTTTTAGATTAATGGTGGAATTCTACCATTAAGTTTTATTCCCTTTTGGACACCCTAAAACACATAATCCTGCCTAATTAGGCCAGTTTCAGAACAGACAAGTCAGAGGTATGGTCTTTTTATGAGAAAATGGAAGTCTGTGGCTTCTTATTTCCCAGGGACAGTTCAGCTTTACCAGCAGCTCCTGCTGAGCTGTTCTTGATTCTGGAAGTTTCACCTGGGCCATGGTGTTTTTCAGCTTTTATTTTATTTTAATGTTTTAAAAAGATTTTATTTACTATTTCCAGAGAGAGGGGAAGGGAGAGAGGCAGAGAGGGAGAGAAACATCAATTTATGCCTTTCATTTGTCTCCAGCCATGAACCTGGCTGGAGACCTGGCCTGCTACCTGGTCATGTGCCCTGGCTGGGAATGGAACCAGTGGCCTTTGGGTTCACAGGCTGGCACCTTATCCACTGAGCCACCAGCCAGGGCTGCAGCTTTTAATTCAGAACTGTGGGGCATCTTCTTACCTACCTGGTCCTATGCCCAGCTGATGGGGTGCTTCTGCTTTCTTTCAAACCACATGGTTCTCTTGTCCTTAATGTCTCCCACCTTATTTTTAAATCCTAACCACAGCCTTTGACAGAGTGGGTGTGGTGACCAGTTCTGGCTACTGGCAGAATCTTCCACAGCCCTGTGATCTTTTCATCACCATTCTACAGTCAAAGCCTCATTTCCTTGGCATATGGAGGAAAATGGCTATGTTCCATTGATTCCCATCCCCCAAATTCTGAGGCTTTTTTCTGCTCTCTTATTGTATCTCATTGTAGTTTTAATTTGCAACTCTGATGGCTAGCGATGTTGACCATTTAAGCCTACAGGCCCTCTGTATGTTTTCCTTGGAGAAGTGTTTGTTCAGGTCCTATGCCATTTTTAATTGGATAATTTGTCTTCTTGGTGTTGAGCTGTATGAATATTTATATATTTTGTGTAGATCAAACCCTTCCCCAAGGTATCATTGACAAATATGTTTTCCCATGTAGTTGGTTTCCTTTTCATTTTAATGATGTTTTCTTTAGCTATGCAGAAGCTTTTTAATTTGATGTAGTCCATTTGTTTATTCTTTCCTTTGCATCCTTTGCCCTAGGAGATATATTGGTGACAATATTGTAGTATGGGATATCTGAGATTTAATTTTCTAAGCTTCCTCTGGGACTTTTATGGTGTTGCAAGTTATATTTAAGCATTTTATCCATCTTGAGTTTATTCTGGTGTGTGGTATGAAATGGTGGTCTATTTTCTTTTCTTTTCTTTTCTTTTTTTTTTTGCATCTGCCTGTTCAGATCTTCCAACACTATTTATTGAAGAGGCTATTTATTTTTCCTCCATTTTATGCTCTTGCCCTCTTTGTCAACTGATCATAGACTATAGAAACTTGGGTTTATTTCTGGGCTTTCTGTTCTGTTCCATTGATCTATGTGTCTACTTTTACACTAGTACCAGGATGTTTTGATTATAGTGGCTTCGTAATATGGTTTAATATGAGGTCTTGTGATCCTTCCTGTTCTTCTTTCTTAGGATTGCTGAGGCTATTAATGGTCTTTTTTGGTTCCATATAAATTTTTGGAATATTTGCTATATATCTATGAAATATGTTATTGGTATTTTAATTGGGATCACTTTAAATCCATAGATTGCTTTGAGTAGTGTTGCCAATTCAAAAGAATCTGTGCACCCCAATGTTCATAGCAGGGCTATTTACAATAGCCAAGTGCTGGAAACAGCCTAAGTGCTCATCAGTAAATGAGTTGATTAAAAAACTGTGGTACATTTACACAATGGAATACTATGCAGCAGAAAGAAGGAATTCATACACTTTGCTACACCATGGATTTAACTAGAGAGTATTATACTAAGTGAAATAAGCCTGGCAGTAAAAGACAAATACCATATGATCTCACCTATGAGAGGAACATAATGAACAAAACAAATGAGCAAAATACAACCAGTGACATGGAAATAAGGAACAAACTATCAGGTGACTAGAGGTAAAAGAGGACTGAATAATGGGAGAAAAGAAGGGGAAGGGTCTAGTAAAGTACCCAGTATAAACCACCCATGGATTTGAACAACATGGTGGAGACTGACTGTGGGAGAGGAGGAGTGGGTGGGGCAGGGGAGAGCAATGGAGGAAAAATTGGGACAACTCTAATTAACAACAATAAAATAAACTGAAAAGCATAAAGCAAAAATAAAAAATATATTAAGAAAATTTATAAATATTCAAAAGTGAATTATGCTTCAATGAGAATAATAACTATTTCTTTTTTTAATAGTTGAAAGAAGAAGAAGATATAATATAAATTATCGAATCAAGGAGCTTGGCACTCTTATTCCGAAGACTAATGATCCGTGAGTTCAATAACTATTTCTAGAATAATGTTATGCTTTTGATACCCCTCAAAATGTGTGGAAGGCAAGGATAGAGGAGGACTAATGACTAGGAAACTAAGCAATTTGTGGTAAAGATAAGTCTACTTATGATCTTATTTTAGAATATTTATTCAAGGCTAATAGCTATTAAGCATCAAAGTTGTTGCTAACTTTTTGAGCTGTAAAAAATGAGTAATTATTTTTCAGTTCATAGTGGGTCTTTCTGTATGACCCAATATTGACAGACTTAGTGGTAGTGTCATCATGTGCTGTCTATGACACTTAATCACTATACTTGACTTATGGTTCTAAAAATTCTTCCAATGTAAAATTTGTGTGTATATGAACATTGAATTGTCATATTTTTAGAGGGTCCAAGATTATGAAGACATGCAAGTGAGAAATAGAATTGTAAAAAACATGCTGACTGATGCCATCCATTAATTGATTAATGAATTTTTTAGCCAAGTTTTGGTATCATAAACATACAAAATCAGTTAAACAAGATGTTTGAAGTTGTAAATCTCAATAAGTAGTTGATTAATTAACTATCAATTTAGAATATTGAATATTTCTAAAAAAACATAAACATTTTCTATAACATTAATAATTAATTGGAAAAATGTTTTATTCAAACTGAGAAGTGGCCTCTTCAAATACTGGCAATTACCTATTATTCAGAAACTATGATGTTTGATAAAGTAATACTTGTAAAATTTGGAAGTACTCTTTTTCCTACATTCAAGTGTGCCAATCCATTCAGACAATTCAATACTTTGTAATAGAGGGAATGTAACATTTATTTTCATGGGCATATAGAGTAAAATGGTAAAAGGAAAACCAGCTGGAGAGTCTGAGAAGGTCAGTCTTAGTCAAAGTCTTACCAATAACTCTTCAAATCTCTAAACACACAACTCTTTCTATTAGTAGAGAGAATAATCATATTCCTTATACAAATTGTAACACTTAAAATATAAATTTATATTTATTTACCAATCATTTTATTTAAGTCCAAGGTATTTCTTTATTATTCAATGTATTTCAATTTTATTTCTTATGGAAACTGCACTGGAATGTATAGTACACTTTGATTTATTTAAAAATAAAACAAAAACTTAGACAGCCTAGGTATATATGGATTTTAAATGTTTATACCCTAATGTGTTGCAGCACATTTTTAGCAACCTACCTTAACTGACATTTTCCAAAAGTTTAAAATAAATTTCCCTAAAAACAAAAACTTTTTATAAGTGCTTTCTTATTTTGCATTTATATTTTATTAATACTTAGAATTTAATGATACTATAATAATACATACAATGGGATAGCCTCTCATAAGTATATGCTACAAGATAACATAAATATGTAAGTGTATCAAAGGTAGCCTAGTGGCCTCTACTATTTACTTTTTTCTGACAACAGTCAGTGGATGCTGCAAAGGGAATGGAGATTGTCATTTAATCCTGAAAGTGGTTAGATAAAGGTCAATTAATACAGCTTTGCCCATAACAGGTAGAGCCAGTCCATGGTACCAGAACACAGTTATATGTGGACAGAAGATAAGACTGTAAGATTAGATTCTGAAGCCTAACTGGGCATCTTCAAATATTACCATGCTTGTAAGGCACCAATTGTATTACTGAGTTTTTATAAAAAAATAAAGTAAAAAAATGCAGATGAAAATGTTGTACAGATTAGAAACTTTATGTGGGATTATTATTACTCTATATTTTTATAGAAACTTTGGTTATAAAGGCTCCTTTCTGATTTTAATTCATTGTCTTAAGAAAGGATGGCAAGTTTTTTTTTCTGTAAAAGGCCAGATAGAATTTCAAGCTTTGTGGCCATGCAGTCTCTGTTGCAATTATTCAGCTCTGCATTGTAGCGTGAAAGCATGTATTTGAGTGAGCATAACTGCATGCAATAACACTTGATTGACAAAAACAGATTAAAGGCTGTAGTTTGTCTACCCCTGGTCTAGATTATGAAAACTCAATTTACCTGGAAAGGGACCACAATTAAGAAAATTCATTGTAATCATTTTAAGTGTATTTCTCTTCTTTATGGATCTCAGAAAGAGGGATTAATATTTGCCTTAATTGTATTTTTTTAGATGTAAGCAAATTATATTTCTTTTTGGTCTAATTAAAAACATTACTCAGATGTTGAATATGTAAGTGTATATGTGAATCTGTCCACATAGTGTAGGCAGAAAAGATACCTTCCTGCAAGCTGTGACGTTTCAGGCATCCAATCCCAATTCTGTTTTAATACATCTTACCCTTGACTTGTTGGGGCCTCATCTGCCACTCTGTGTTCCTCTTTAGGATACACCAATGTGAGTATCATGGTTGAATCCATAATGTAACCTCTTCAAACTGACTTTACCTGAGAAGTAGAGTCTGGGTCCATGGGCCCAAGTAGAAGCCATTTACTTTATGAAATTATTTTAATTTCATTAGTTGAATTTCCAGATGCTACTGTGGATAATATAAAAGTTGTAGAAAGTGAATTAATACACTTTAATAGAGTATGTGGATAAATTAGAGGAGGCAACTTTCACTGTTGTATTTTTCATAGTTTTACTTTATTTGTATTTTTTAATTGAAATTATTTTAAATTATAGCTGATATAGTACATTAGTTTTAGGTGTGCACCCAGTGATTAGAAGTTATACATATATTTTACTAAGTGATCATCTTGATGTAGCTATTACTCAACTGACACCATGCACAATTAAAGATTATATCCTGGGGTAATGGGTGGGTGGGGAGGGGGACAGAAGGGAGCAAAAAGGGGATGGATGTAATACAACAACAATAAAATTAAATTAAAGAAAAGATTACATCCTGTGCTTTATTTAACATTTCCAAGACTACTCTGTAATAACCAATTCATATGTCTTAATCCCTTCAACTTTTTCACCTATCCTCACAAACCCCATCCCATTTAGCAATCATCAAAATGTTATCTGTATCTATGAGTCTATTTCTTTTCTGCTTCTTTATTTCATTTTTTTTAGATTCATTTCATGTAATACTAGTTTGTTGGTGATGAACCCCTTTAGCTTTTTTTTTTTTTTTTTTTTTTTTTTTGGTATGGAAAGCTCTTTATCTGTCCTTTGATTCTAAATGGTAACTTTGCTACATAGAGTAATCTTGGTTGTAGGTCTTTGCTTTGGATATTTCTTGCCAATCCTTCTGGCCTACAAACTTTCTGTTGATAAATCAGCTGACAGTCTTATGGGAACTTTCTTGTTAACTAACTGCTTTTCTCTTGCTGCTTCTAAGATTCTCTGTTTGTCTTTAATCTTTGGCATTTTAACTATGATGTGTCTTGGTATGAGTCTCTTTGGGTTCAGCTTCCTTGGGATTGTCTTTATTCCTGGACTTGTATGTCTATTTGCTTTACCAAGTTAGTGAAGTCTTCTGTCATTATTTTGTCAAATAGTTTTTCAGTTACTTTCTCTTTCCCTTCTCCTTCAGGCACCTCTATGATACGAATGTAATTGTCCCAGAGGCTTCTTACATTACCCTCACTTTCTTGGATTTTTTTCTTTTTGTTGTTCTAGCTCTGTGGTTTTTCTTTTCTTATATTCCAAATCACTGATTTGATTCTCAGCCTCATTTACTATATTGTTGATTCCCTGTAAATTATTTTTTATTTCAGTTAATATATCCTTCATTTCTGATTATTTTTTCTTTGTGATTTTTATGTCCTTTTTTACATTGTTGAAGTTCTAAGTTCTACCACTCTTCCTCTTAGTTTATTAAGCCTCCTTATGATCAATGTTTTGAACTCTGTATCTAGTAGGTTGCTTGTGTCCACTTCATTTAGTTCTTTTTCTGGAATTTTATTGTTCGTTTATTTAGGACATGTTTCTTTGTCTTTTCATTTGAAGAGCTTTCCTGTGTTTCTATGCAAAACGCAGAGCTACTATATCTCCCAGGCTTGGTAGAGTGGCGCAATGTAATGTGTCCTGTAGGTCCAGTGGCACAGCCTCCCTGTGTAGGCTATGTATACCCTCCTGTTGTAATTGAGTCTTTATTGCTATTGGCCCATGAATAGGAGGGATTTATCCCCAGGCCAATTGGCCGATTGCATGGACTGGCTATCATGACCAATTATAATGGAGGATCAGCTGTTCAAGGGCCTATTAGTGGAGTAGGACTTACTTCACTAAGTGTGCCCCTTGAGTGTGTTGTTTGTGTAGGTTGTTATGTGGTGCTTTGATATGGTCTGAAGCTGTCCACTAGGTGTACTGGCTCCGGGGCCTCATAGGAAGTGCAGGCCGAGGTCAGCAGCTACTTGTATTCTGCCCAAAGGTCCACACAGCTCGAACTATAAAGCAATCAGCAAATGGCTACTACTTGTGCTGGGCTTGGAGGTTCCAAGGACAGGCCAAGCCACTGAGTGAGAAGTATAGGGCACACTGAGGTCAGATGCTGCTTGTTTGAGAGACTTAGGAAAGTCTAAAGTGTGAGCCATTTCATACCATTTTTTTCATTGATATGAAAAAGTCACTGGAAAAAGCTTGGATGGGCCTGCAATTTTGGTGGGACATGATTTTAAGGAATCACTAGGGTGGGGTCAGTAGGGGAGCCAATTTGATGGAGACTCAGATATGGTACCCACCTACTGGATCTATAGGGAAATGGTTCATCAGAGGAACAGTGGCCTCTGCTGGCACTTCTATCTGGCATTGGGGACTCTGGCCCTTATGCCAGACAATTCAGTTTTTTCTCATATGTTCCTGGTGCCTTTCAAACTGCTGCCCCAGAACTAGTGCTCATATGGAATGAGTGCAAATAAGTCTGTGCAGGGGCCTTTAGGAAGAACTGCCTGGGACCCCGGGGGCCCTCCATCTCACTCAGCTTCAGTTCCTGCTGATTTTTATGGCTAGAACTTATGGGGACATTTTTCCCAGTACTAAAACCCTGGGCTTGGGGCCTGGTTTGGGGCTGGGGCCCCTCACTTCTGAGGGGGCACCTCTGCAGCTGAGATACCTCTCCTGATTTTAATCGGCTACACAATGGGTGTGGGTCCACCTGTTTTGCATCACTTACCATCCTATCAAGCTTGATATAGCTTCTTCTTTAATTCCCTAGTTGTATGACTTCCATTTAAATGGATTTGATGCAGTTCGGGATGATCGTTATTCTATAGTGAATAACAATACTCAGGGTGGGTATTAACAGTGAGAGAGGGGGGAGGTGGGTGGGGCATAGGAGAACAATAGGAGGAAATGCAACAACTGTAATATAATAATAATAATAATAATAATTTGTTAAAAAATTTAAAAAATGCATACTTCTTTTAAAAAATAAGAATGTACATCAGATCATAAAATTGTATAAAATGGAGTTTTTCAAATTATGTACCATAACCTAGTAATGGGCCATGAATTTAATCAAATGGACAAATTGTACATTTTTATTTATTTATTTATTTATTTATTTTAAACTTTATTTCATTATTTTTAGAAAGAGGGGAAGGGAGAGAGGCAGAGAGGGAGAGAGACATCGATATATGGTTGCGTTTCACCTGCCTTCAGCCACAGACCTGACTGGAGACCTGGTTTGCAACCTGGTTATATGCCCTGGCTGGGGAATCGAACCTGCGACCTTTGGGTTCGCAGGCCGGCACCTTATCCACTGTGTCACCAGCCAGGGCCTAAATTGTACATTTTTAAACCAAGAGGGAAAATAGCATTGAAAACATAAAAATATTACATAGGATGGTAATAACTTGTGAAATATTTGTTGCAATTTTATGCACTGAGTCACAATGGAAAACATATTTCTCATAGAAGATGCATTGAAAAAAGTAAAAAGGTGGAGATTTGCAGAAAGATTATTGAATTGAGTGGAGACTTGGGCTTCATCTTCTAAACATCACATGCTTTTAGGCAAATAGCAGGAACTGTGAAGCAGTTGAACTCTGATGACCTATCTAGCTCATGATTAGAATAACCTTATTGGTTGGCTTATGAAATCAAGGCTAATACCTGAAGGCATTTTCAGTTCTATAAAGTGGCCATTTTTATGTGTCAAAACCTCAGAAATTTGTATTCCTTTGCTAGGTCAAAATAATAAGGTCAGAAGGAGAAGTAATATATAGTGAATAGCTGTAGTTAAAATATATAGGTTGAGAAAATTAAATTTTAAAAACTTTGAGGAAATGAGTATCTCCTGACCACTAATACAAAGTAAAACCAAACAAAACTAACACACAAAAAATGAAGCGCTTCTACAGATAAGTGTTTGTGGTCTAATTTATATGTGCTTTTTATAAATCATACCCACAAAAATTATATTAGTAGAAATATAAAATACTGTTAGAGCATAAAGTATTCTATTGATGCTATAAAGCTTCTCTTGTTTTTCTACTTTTAAATTATAAAATATATTACAGGGGTTTTTTACTAACTTTTCTCTAGTCGTAACTTTCTCCTGCTTTTATGTAAGAATGGTGATAAAGGTAGTACCTAAGACCTAGTGAGACTTTTTCAATATTAATTTAAGCAAGAGAAATTAAACCTGTCATGGTATCTTTTTTGTTTTATGTTTTAATGCTTTTAAGTGAATGTGTACTCCTAAAATGACAATAGGCAGGAATTTTAAATGGTTTTGTGTGACCAGACTTCTAGTTCAGTGTATACATTTTATTACCTGCTTTATATCTAAATGCATTAAAGCTCCTCATAAGTTTTAAGTTCTTCAAAGAAAAATATTTTGTAAAAAATGGGAAGTCAAGATAAATATTCATTCCTTAGGCATACTTTTACATACATTGGTGTTTCTGTCATATATGATGTTTTGAATCCATATCTGCTTGAAATTGTCTTGGGAAAAAGGAACATATCTCCTTAATAAGTTTGGAAAACTTAAAATATATTCAGGATAACATATATTAAAGTGGCTTTAAAATAGAGCTATCATTTAAAAATGTTTTAAATTACGTAGAAATTGATGGGAGATTTTTGTATAGTTTCTACCACCATTTTGAAGATTTATTTTAGATATAAACAGTGCTTTAAACTTTAAAATTAGCTAAGCTTACCTTTTTTAAAAATTTTAATCTTTCTGTCCAAGTTTTTCTTCTCCTGAGAAGAAATGAAACAAAATTAGGCCAAACACTCTCTATTGCTTAGAGTTTTAATTCATAAGTTCACTACACATTTTAGATACAAGTCCCTTCTTGGTTTAATGACAAAAGTACCCTCTTCTTCCCTAGCCTCTCACCACCAGATAAGTCACTGTCAGAAGTAAGACTGAAAAATTGTTATAGCCTTAGAGAATTGACAAAGCATTTTTAGACTTGAGAGAGACACTGAGTAGTTTGTTGTATTTCAGTAGAAAAAGGCTGAGCCAGTCCCTAATAAACATTTTCAACTGCTGGTAGAAAAATTCAGCTCCCTTGAATTTGTTGAAGTTAACAGAATTGTCATCTAACATGAACTTCTAACCAGGAATATGCAAAACAGATTTGTTTCTTAATATATGTTTTCACTTCCGATCACTTAATAAACATATATTAAAATCAAGATATTTTACTAAGATCCTGTAAGCTAAAAATAAATGCAGTGCAGTCTTTTACAAAATTTCCTGCATGCTTACCTAATGCTGTATTTAAAAAAGCTCATGACTCTAGATTGAAAATTCATCAAGGTTTCTTTTAAGCAATTAGTTTGGCCTCATTCTCCTAAAATATAAACTTTCACATAGTACCCAAATTACTAATGTATGTTTTCATGTATTAACATCAGTAGCCTTTTCTGTAATTCCAGATTTGTCATTCTGCTATCTAAAAAATATGTTTTAATAATTTTTTCTATGCTATAGCCTGAAAGATTATCTGGTAATGTTTAACTGTATTTACTTATATCAAACTTATTTAAAAACAAGTAGCCAGCTTTTTAAGAAAGCATTGATACTTTTTGTGCAGAAAAATTTGCTTTATAATTCTACAAAGTTTTGCTCTATTATATGAAATGATATTGCCAAATTCAGTTTTGCTTCATAATTACTCAGGATCAACATTCAAGGGGGACCTTATTTTTTTTCCCTTAGTAACATAAAAGCAACCTTATTAGAAAGTAGGTTAAAAATTGGTTCATTTGAAATGATCTTTAAAAATTTAGGCTTAAGTCCTCAGTAATGTACATTTCCTAGTTCATTAATGCAGAAATACTGCACATAGATTTTAATCTTGGAGTTAATAATAAAAGCAATTTTCACTAAAAATATAAAAACTGTAATGGTAGAATCATGATATTGCATTTAGCTCTCCCCACAAAAAGTCACTTTATTACTTTCTTTTGACACTTATTTTCATTCTGGGATTAATTTTACTATATAAGGGTTCCTTAACTATTCTATTAAAATTTCTATTCAGAAGCAATAATATCTAAGAGTGAATAATAGTCATGTAAATCATTATTTCATATTAATGTAAAAGATTTTGTAAGTTCTTATGAATTCTGCTGACATGCACAATTGTGAAAAGGTTATCTCTCCCTTCTACAGTGATATGCGCTGGAACAAAGGAACCATTCTAAAAGCATCAGTGGAGTACATCAAGTGGCTACAAAAAGAGCAACAGAGAGCTCGAGAATTAGAACACAGACAGAAGAAATTAGAGCAGGCTAACAGGAGGCTTCTACTCCGGATTCAGGTTTTTATAAGACTGTTGCTACGCACCACATAGCTTAAATATGACTTACCCGTCATCGGTTTTATTCATTGGCCTCATTTATTTTTTCTTATTAACAATTATTTTTCCTTCTGAAGGATAATTTTATTGCTTTTTAGAAATTCACAAATTGGGTTGCTTCGATTTGGGTTTGATTGGAAATCTAGGATCAAAATGACTTAAAAATATATAACGAATGACAACAGCTAATTGCAAAATGTAGAAAATAGTACCATTTATAAGCACACAATATTATTTTAGCCAAAAATAATAAGTAGAACATTTGTTTTTTTAGATAATATTGGATACTAAATTCTCCTCTACCCCTTTTATTTCTTTAGTAATGTTGCTATGGATTTCATTGCCTCAAGGCATATTGTGCAGGTTTATAGTCACTCCTCATTGGTTCATGTGACAAAAATATTAAAATATGGGTTTTCATAACATATCAAGTTTTTTATATGAGTATGCTTATAGCCAGGTAAAGCACTTACTTTGTTTCCATGAAATGGTAATGCAGTGAGAAATTAATCTGGAAGAATAAATAGATTTTCATTCTCTCCAAATGGCTGTATTGTAGTCTGAATCATTATAGGGCCATAGTTTATTTCTTTAAAGAGCAATGGTAGTGAAATAAAAAAAAATATTTTCATATTTTTCTAAGGATTATTTTGAGGCAATAGAAGCATTATATCCTATTATTTGTAAGAGTATTTATAATTTGTATTACTCTTTATTTTGAATACTTGTAAATATTTTGGTTTTATTTCGGATTTATTCTCCAGACTTAAGTCCACTTTCAAAGTCATCATTTAATTATTCTTGTTTGAAATTGCAGGAACTAGAAATACAGGCTCGTGCTCATGGCCTGCCAACCCCGGCTTCACCTGGCAGAGCTGACTTAGGCCCTCATTTTGCCAAACAACAGAGCCAACTTGAGCAGAATTCTGTAGACTATTGCCAACAACTGACTCTGTCTCAGGGAACAAGACCCGGACTCTGTGATCAATCTATGGCCTTCTCCGATCCTTTGTCACACTTCACAGACTTATCATTCAGTGCTGCTTTGAAAGAGGAACAAAGATTGGATGATATGCTACTGGATGACAGAGTATCTCATTTAGGAGCAGATCCTATGCTATCTGCTACTTCCTCTGCGGTTTCCAAAGAGAGCAGTGGGAGAAGCAGTTTTAGCTCAGATGATGGTGATGAGTTATAAAAAATAAACACACTTCATTCATTAACTAGGAAACGATTCTATTCTGGTGCTATGCAATTATATTCTGTGTTTTATATATTGCTTTGGCTTCATTTTTTTTTAAACAATATATTGTTCATGAAAAACTGATGGATTAAAAGCAACAAAATTCACAGAAAGAAGAAATATAGTGTTGAAAAATTATTGAAGGTTAAAAAGTATTTTTCCTCTTTGACTATAGAGTCTAAAGCTACCTAAATTTGTTTTCTGGAAAGAGGTATAACATAAGAAATAGTTCTTTATTCAATGTATTATTGTAACTAACCTACTACAAAGGGTAAATCTCTAAAATATACATTTTCTTAGTTACTCAATTCCAACTCCTTCCTATTCAACTCTTAAAATAGTTTTTAAAGAATCATGATCAATAGATTCGGTAGTTCATTTCCTTTCTCTACTGACTGGTGACCATGTTGTCTAAAGTTCAACCAAGGGAAAATAATTAAAAAGGTAGAGTATCTGTCACTTGTTTGTAAATGAAAAGTGAATTCACAATAAACATGAACATTTTTCACAACAAAATACAGAAAATTTATAAAAATTGGTTTCTAAAATTATATCCTAATGTTTAATCTGTTTAATTATAAAAATTCTAAAAGTATCTTAGCACACTTATGGGAATATACCCTGTTCAGAATCCTTTTTCAAGAATATGTGTAAGAACTTTATCCTGTCACAGAGGCAATACCCCCACACACATGCACACAATGCAGGTAGTATGCTTTTTTCCCCTTTCTTTTGATTTACCATTTTTCATCAGAAATCACTTTCTTGATTCTTTTTCTTCATCAAGAGATTTTGGACAACCAATTGCAGCAAATGAACTCTTTTTAAAAAGTGTTGCTACTATGATAATTTGTCAGGCATTTAAAATTTGTCACAATGTCCAATATTGAATGTAAATTAATTAGTTATTGTCTTGTTTCAAATTGACAACACGTTGAAAATTGTACTGCCAAATGATAAAATAATTTGTGAAACAGAAGTTCTTATTACATTCAGGTCTGAGCTAAGGTTTTGTTCTCATAAGTACTTAGAGTATCCTACTGATAATTGCTTGCCTTGTTAGTATTTATTAAGAATATTTATATTTAGAATGCTTTACTCAAATTTTTTCTCTTAAACTTGTTTTAGGATTGGGAATTTACTTACTATATATATATAATTGCTCTGTGCTAGACCTCCATGAAAGGTAATATATTCAATGAGTATTTTTTTAGAAATACCCAAAACTGCAGTGTGCTATGTAAATATACAACAAATAAGCATTATGGTATGGTCTTCCTCCTCAGGGAGTTAACAAGATCACAAAGAGAAAAAAAAAAAAAAAAAAAAACAATATATAGAAGTAAAGTCTACATGGAGCAGCATAGGGTACAGATACAGACAGGGCAAGTGAAAATTAATAATCTGGAGAATCGCCCTAGTCTATGTGAACAGCAGAATTTAACTTATGTTGAAAGCATAAATTGACTGAAAGGGTGGGAAGAGCAGTGATATCGGCCAAATGATAGAAATGAAAATAAGTGAGGTAAATATCTTAATGGGGCATTATTAGAATAGAACATTCATCTGGTCACCCTTGAAGAGGCCTGTTAGAGAGTTCTAAATAGTAATATTGGCAACAGGTTATGAAAGTCCATGAAAACTTGGATGAAATGACAGATATAAAATTTTTTATTAGGAGGGAGAAGTCTAAAAATTAAAATGCTTCTGAATATTACTAAGGTGCTTGGAAAGTAATCTTTCATGCATATTAACTTGGTGGTAAATTTTCAGAGAGTTTTAAACATTACATGGAAAATACGTCATCACAAAATTTGAGACTAATGTTGATGAAAGAGGGAAAGTAGTACCTTCTTATGGTATAATAATTATCTCTGTCTTAGCTTAGAGCATTGCCTCAGAGTTTAGATAATTAATTTTTATCATTTGACATGGAAAATAACTCTTAATTTATAGAAACAGTCATTAAAGCCAGCTAGATAATTTTACCTGTAATATGCCATGTAAAAGAGCAGTGAGATACACTGCTGGAAGATTATATACTTTTAACTCCATGATAAAATTTTACTTTACTATCTGAGTAGATAATTTAACATTGCAAATCATACGGAAACAATACATTGGGTCCATGGAAAACATATCATTCTGGGTAGAGGCTAATTTATGTTCTTACATTATCCATTATTCTCTTTTCTGTGTAGTTTGAGAAGACTTGAATTGATGATGACATTCCTCCATTATCATTTTCTGTCCAAACTACTACTACTCAACACTGAAATGCATTTTCATGATCCTAACTGTTTGTAAGAACTTGACACAGGAAGGTAGAGTCTGGACAAAAGAGATATGGAAAATAAGCAAGTATTTGTTGCTATACCCTCAGATTATAATAGCTACTAGGGACTTACAAAATAGATAGTGGATTTTTAAAGACAGTAAAAAGTGGTACTAAGTCACAAAGGTTATAGAACCTCTGCCCTCCATAAACATAGAATTGTATATACAGTCAAGAATTTTCCTCCACCAAGAGGTTTGAAGGACCTTCTGAATCTTCCTTGGATCTGAAGTGAAGAATTCCTGCATCAGGTCTGTTACTTTAGTATATGTGCTGCCTAAGTGAACACTGGTCTATTACTTTAATATGTAGCATTGCAGCTATGTGTTCATCAAGAGCTAAGTATATTTTAATGTTATATATAATGATGGAGCAGGGAGCCCTAGTTATCTGAATATCATCATCCCAACACCACTAGTGATGAGGTTGCATAGGAAAGCAAAAGTGTACCAAACACTAGACAATTTACTCAGGGAGTTGTTCACTTATAAAATAGTCCCCTTTAAATATCCCCTGTTACATATGTATGACTCCTGCTATGTATTTGTTAAATATTTATGAGTCAGTTTCTCTATGGCTACTAAAGTTGTAAACATCTAACAATAACATTTTGAATGATACAAATAAGTAACAAAGCACAAATAGTGTGAATCCAAAAGCAAAATTATTTGAGTAAATAAAAATCATGAGTAATCCTTAGGAAAATTGATTGTCTAGAATTTTGCAGAGATTAGACTTACCTTAATATTGAAAGAGTTATATTGCTTATCAAATAATTTGTCAAAAAACATTAGCCATCCCTGGACTAGTAATACACAATTAACCAAGCTTGTTCATTGAAATCAGTAATGTGTAATTGCAATGATAAAATCTTTGTGAAAATAGATTAATTAATTTTTTAAAAGATTTTATTCATTATATTTAGAGAGAGAGATAGGGAGGGAGGAAGAAAGGGAGAGAAACATCAATGTATGGTTGCCCTTCACCTGCCTCCAGCTACAGACCTGGCTGGAGACCTGGCTTGCAATCTGGTTATATGTGCTGACTGGGAATCAAACCAGTGACCTTTAGGTTTGAAGGCTGGTGCTTATCCACTGAGTCAAGATAAATTAATTTTGTTTCTATTATTGTTAGGTCTCCTTTTAAGGTAATGTCACATCCAATATAGATTCTCTATTTATTAAAAAACATCAGCCAAGTTTTCATGGATTCACACTAAGCATCCTTTCCAACTCCCAATGGTCTTAACAAGGACCTCCTATGATTGGACATAGATCTGATTAATTTCTTTTTAGTTCTTTTCAAAATTTTCCTACTATTGAAGATTATACAAATAACATATTTCCTCAGTATACAGATGTGATATCAGTGACTATAACTTTCTTTGTGTGGACACCAAAGCTCTAAAGAACATTGGTAAATAGCCCTCTTGCTCCTTCTTCTTCTTCTTCTTTTTTTTTTTTTTTATTAATTTGTATTTCTTCTCATATAACTATAAATAAAATGTTTAATAGTTCATTTTAAAAAATTAGACACGTGGGGTTCTTGATTTGGTATACTCATTTAGCTTTGTGTCAGAGGAAAAATTAGATTTTACAATGTAAGAAAAGAATATAGTTTTTCTCTATTTTGATAGATTAGCATTTTCTTATACTTCAAGAGACTATCAAATGGCATTCTGCTGTGATAGTGTGAAATTTTTATATTTAAGTAAATAAATGGTATAACTAAATGTTTCAATGTTTTTACAGTATCTCTAGGCTGATATTTACTGACCTTAGAATATCTGAGATGTAGATGAACTGAAATCAATTAATCACTTTGCTATGTTATCCACACTAGATCAACTATCTGTGTATGTTGAAAATACCTGGACTGAATTTTGCTTCAGTATTGATGGCACAGCCTAGATATGCTACATGAAATTACCTCATTTGCCCCTTCAGTGCCCTGCATGTTGACAAGTATAAGATGTCAGTCTGAATGCAAGTTACACATACAGAGATTTTATTATATTTGCTTAATAAATACTAAACACATTAAGAGTGTTGCTGATCTAGCATATCATATGACCTTCCTGTAATCATTATTCATTGTATACATCAATATTTCATCACTTGCATGATTTAAATTTTTAACAAAGAAACTATTTTAAATTATATAGTTTGAAGTTTGCTCTGTTCTATTTTTTATTTCTCTGTTCATAAAGCATTTGAATATATCACGATTATTAATTTTTTCTACGTTTGCTTCAAAATTAGTAAAATAAGACAGCTCTGTGTTGACTATAAAAGATGGTATTCTGTTTGAAATATGCATTCATTGTTTTAAAAAAAGTTTTTAAAAAAGCATATTTTAAAGCATTGCAAGTGCCAAAAAGTACTACTCAATGTAATAATCTATCTGTGGAAAGGAATAACCAATCTAATACAGGAAAACATAAGTTAGGATGATTTTTGACACTATATAGGCTGAAAAGTTGGATGACTGGACAATTTTTATACTTGATTGTTTATTTTGTGAATGTGTACATGCCTGGTGTATTTGGATATAGATATGTATGCTGTATGGGAGCTTATAAAAAAAGTTTTCTAATCTTTTGATATTATAAAAGTCTTACATATAAGAATACGTTATTCTTTGTTCAAACCTATGTTAGGCAATATTTGGAGCTATCTCCAAATTAACTCAATTAGAAGTACACACACATGCACACACACACACACACCCCTTAACTTAGAGATTGTTAAAAATAGGGAAAGATAACAAAAATTGTAAGGTTTTAATATTTTTGTTAAATAAGTGATTTATACAACTACAAGACATTTCAATATAACACAAGTATTGACCATGAGAAGACCTATTAAAACCAATCTGAAAGGTTGTTGCTATTATTATCCCTTGCAGAGTTCTGGCTATGGGGTGGTTAAGTAGTAAAATACAAGAAGGTTTATTGGTTAGTTAGTGAATAGCAATCTGGCTAGATATATATCAGTTTCATTAATTGGTACTGTATGACAATTGTACAACATTATGGATGGTGATGATTTTGATAGCATCTATCACATTATGGTTAAGTATATAATTCATGTATTAAGAAAAAGGTGCCTGCAGGCTATTTTTTCTAGCATGGATTAAAATTTACATATTGCTTCTCCTTATGTCAAAACATCTGGTGCCTGAAAATGCTAACATTTTGTTAAAAGTTTTCACATTCCAGGAAAGGTGGATTGGAAATACTATATGTGAAACACTCAAGTATTATTATAGAATAAGAGCTATGTTCCAAAATATTAAATTGCTGCAAACAATACCATAGTCTAGGTTATATTTATTTGCCAAGTTAAAGGTGATGCTGTGTATATCTGAGGAGAAAAATAATGTTTGAGCTATGGGGTTTTCTATTCTAAAATACTTATTTTGTATAATTACATGGGACAAGTAGGCTCTGAAGTCATTCAAGATTTTATAATTATTCTAGGTTAAAAGACGTATGCAGTTGTATAAAACCCCTTCTGATATTTCTAAGGACAAGAAGAAGGAGATAGTTGAGGCTTTATTCATTATGGTATTAAATTCCTATTTATTCATTGGTAAATATGAAAAGTAGATTAGAGAAACAGATGAATACATTCCCAAATCAACAAATTTAGTTAGGCCTTGCAACATCTGGCCTTCTGTTGTTTAATCTAACAAGGCTAGTTTAAGATTTTCCTCACCATCCAAATCAACAGTTACCAGAATTATGGATCTTGCTGACATAGCAACTACTTGCTTCTTAAAATCTTTTTATTGCTGGTTTTTATAGCCAGGTATAGATTACCTTCCTGATTAGATGGACAGGTACTGGAAGCCAAAATTATTTCTTAGCTTTCTTTATACCCCACAACACTTAATGCTGTGTCTTACTTAACATGTTTTTCCTTAATAAATGATTAAATGATGATTAATTATAGGTAAGGAAAGTATGTAATGTCAAATTCTTCATGAAATAGTGCTCACTCAAGGCTGTGAACATTCACTGAAATGAATCTCTTCCGACATCTTTCTGTCAGTTCTTTCAACTGCATTGAGATAAATATTTGTGTCTTCTTTGGCTTACTTAAATGAAAATAATATCAAATGTTACAAAAATAGGTGCAGAGAAATCTTTTACTCTAGAATTGATTCATTAATTCATTCACTGTTTTCTCCTAAGAGCAATAGTTGTTGCTTAGGATAATATAAAAAAAATGATCTTCTAATAAAGTGTAGTAAGTACTATGCTGGCGGAATCAGGGCATTTGGACCAGTCTCAATGGACTTGAATCCTAAGGCAGAGTGGGACTAGCCTGGTGCAAGATGAGGAAGTGATAGAGAGAGAACAGAGAGTGTTATTGAAACAAAGGCAACCTGTCAAATTGCAACTGCACAAACAAAGGCTCAACCACTTGGTACATGACTCAGTAATTAGTATTGAAGGCAATGGGTTTTTATTTACAGAGTTCCAACCTTGGAAATGCTAAGAGCACTCCCTGTTCTGAGCCCTCTTCTCCCACAAGACCCAGAATTTCTCTTGCTCCCCCAAAGGCTACAAGCCAAAACGATGTCCGGAAATACCCCATATCCTTATGGGTCCATCAGCTCATCATGCAAACAGATCTCCATCCTCTCTGGAATGCACTCTTGTGGGTTTCTGAGGAGCCATCCTCTCACATCTCTCCTTCAGGATCTGTGGTAACTTCTCCATATGTTCTTTAGAGAAGCAGAAGTCTGCAACTTCACATTCGCGGTCACCGTTCAGTTCCAAGCATCTCTCTCATGTCTGTGCTTGGCCTGATGGATCCCCACAGCACCCTCAGCTCTGCCACCCTCTACTCTAGACAGACAGACCTCCTCTGACCTCATGGCTCCCTCCTGACCTTCAGAATCCTGCTTATCGGTAGGATTGTGGGGATGTTCCCCTATTATCAGGGAACCCATGCTCTGCATCCCATTATAAGATTTCTATTATAATTCAGGAGGCTCATCAGTGCTTTCAGTGTATGCAATTTAACTCTTTGGGGTCAGAATATTTAGATTTATTTGGAGTAGTCATAAAATCTCACTTATCACATAAACCCCAGGTTATTCAGGCACTTGGTCAGAGACACTGTGTCACTTCTCTTACACCTGAAGTAAGACAGCATACATATGTGTGCATGAATGCATGTGTGTGGGGTTTTCAATTTGAGGTCAAATCCTGTGATGGTTATGAGTTACACAACTTCTGTCTCCATTGAAGATTGGATGTCTTGAGATCCAAGAAGAGAGAAGGAAGGGAAGGAAGGGAAGAAGGAGGATGTATACTGTTATGGTGAATAAAAGGTACTATTCTCATTCTCAAATAGCTCTATCATTACTCACCTCTCCTTTCTAACCAGAGGATAAGGGTTTTTTTTTTTTCTTGTTTAAGTGTTAAGCATGAAGTAAAAATTTATACTTAGCATAACCCCTATTAAGTACTTTTTCCACACTACCTATGAATACCCAATAGTATCCAAAACACCTTTCCTCTTTTTATTAATGGTTTGCATATATTAGTTAAGAAACCTAATGTGAAAAGGAAACTGCATAAGTAGAAAGGTATACTACATTCCTGGATGAGAAGACTTAATGTAATGAAAGTTTCAATTCTCCCTAAATTAACTTTTAAATTTTATAAATACTAATAGTTACTATAAATCAGACAAGTTGATAGTAAACTGTATAAGAAATGAAAATCAAATTGAAAAGGAAAATAGGGACTACCAGATTAAACATATCTTGAAGTCTTCCTAATTAAGACTATGGTATGAGTCATGAATAAATAGTCCAGAGGTCAGAAATAAGCCCACATGCATATTGGAATTACACATAAAAGAAGCATTAGAAGCATTGCAAATCAGTAGAGAAGAGTCTATTTCATCAATAATGATGTTGGGATTATACAAAATGTCCATCTACATGAGAATTAGGGTAAACCCATAAAATGCAATACTATGTCCCTGTAATTAGACATGAATGGCAAGAAAACTCAGGGTTCTGATATGGAAAGTTCTTCATGAACTTTTTTTTTTAACCAAGTAATAATATATAGCACTGAGTTGCATGTGTAGGATAGTCCCTTTTGGGTGATGAAGAAATACAGAAATAACTACATATATCTGTTACATGTGCAAAACAAACTATTGATGGATACAAAAGTACCTAATATGGTTTTAAATATTGTTTTATTTTTGAAATATTTCAAGCATATAAATATGTTAAAGAAAAAACTAAAATGAATGATAATGTTTATATAGAAATCCCCCTTATTCATAGTTTCACTTCTTTTCTGCTTCAGTTTCCCATGGTCAATTGTAGTCAAAAATGATAAATGGAAAATTCCAGGATTAACAATTTGTAAGTTTTAAATTGTATACTGTTCTGAGTAGTATATGAATATCATGTAGGCTGGTCACACCTCACCAGGAAGTGGAAGTGAATCATGCCTTTGTCCGGTACCTTCACGCTGTATACACCCCGTTTCCCACCCATTAGTCATGGATAAATAAGGGATTTAAAATAAAAGATTATGTATGGGGGCCCATCTTAATTCAATGTGTTATTAAAAAGAGACAGATCCTTTTCCAGCTATTTTCAGAAGAATCTAAGACTTTGTAGTTCAAGACATCCAATCTTCAATGGAGACAGAAGTTGTGTAACTCATAACCATCACAGGATTTGACCTCAAATTGGAATCCCAGGTCAACTGGTTTCAGACCAGTGTGTTGTTGTCTAGATTGTAGGACCCTTTCTAGCTATAGAAGCAGCTAATGTAGTGATTACAATACAATTTTAAAAATAAAGATTAACAAAATGAGTAGTCCTTAGAATTTGTTAGTAAATGAAGAATTACATAGAAATTTATTCAAAATTTAAACCTTAAGAACAGAATAATCATCATACTTGTATAGATTGGAGCTTTAAAAACATCCAGTTTAGAGTGGTGTGGGCAATATGAACTATTATTAGAGCCACAGTAGTATCATGGTAATTTTTGTAGACCACTGGAGAGTGTATCAAGGAGATGAAGACTGCTCATAGTATATTTGCTATTCAAAACCATGAGAATAATGGGGTCTCAGAAAAAAGCAAAACAGAACAAGAAGAATATAAGGGTTTAGAATAAGAAGAGTAGCCTTGGCTGGTGGCACAGTGGATAAGGCACTGGCCTGGGAACCCAAAGGTTGCTGGTTCGAGTCCCAGCCGGGGCACGTAACCAGGTTGCAAGCCAGGTCTCCAGCCAGGTCCATAGCTGGAGGCAGGTGAAAGGCAACCATACATTGTTGTCTCTCTCCCTTTCTGCCTTTCTCCCTTCCCCTCCCTCTAAAAAAAGAATAAAATCTTTAAAAAAAAATAAAATAATGAGAGGAGTAGAAGAGGAGGAAGAAAGAAAAAAGGGAAGAAAAAAAAAGGAACATGAAAATGGGGAGAAAGAACTGGATGAAAAAGAGGAAATAAAGATGAATCACGTTAATAAAAAAAGCCTGTTTTTGTTTACTAGTTTGTTTTGATTATTCATAAAAGGAAAGGAAAACTTTAGGTTTTTGATAATTTTTTTTTTTTTTTTTTTTTTGCTTTTACAGTTGTATTATTTACTCTAGATCTTATTGATAAGAGTAGCACCTCTTCCTACTTCAGGAATTTTTCTAGGTAGCTCGTATCCATTTAACAGACAAGGGAATGAAAGGGTCCTGGAGATTCCGAGAGTGGATTCTGATAAAGTAGGTAACCCTTGAGATATCTGTAATATTTGAGAGCACCATAGTCTTTGTAGTCAAAATCTCTGCTGTACAATTTAAGGGTGGTGATAGCTTGCAGGCTCACCTAATCTCCCTGTGCATCAGTCTCCTCATGTGTAAAAGGGGAAGAAATTTAATAACTACCGTATTGTTAGTGGGAAGTAAATGAGAGAACATGAATGAATAATTAAATACAATCTTTTACATATGTTTATTTAGCACCCGTGATATAATGCCTATGGTAACGTTTATGAAAGATGAGGTAGTTCTCTCTATTGCTGTTTCCTAACAAAATTTTCTTAAAAATTAGGTAAGCTACTTGGTGGCATGCTATTATCATAGCTTCCATTGCACATCCCAGGATTTCTTCCCACCTGTCTGTGTCTCTATCTATCTATTCATGCATTAAACAGCTTCCTTATTACAGAAGGAATTTAAAGGACATAGGATTTTATGATTTTCAAGGTGCTTTCCCATGCAATAGCTCATTTACACACAACAAGTATTGAAAATCTCAGGATGAAAGTAATGAATGGCTATCATAACCCAGATCACATAACCCAGAGCATAGATTCTTGTGCTAAGTTATTTACACTCCTCATGACAAAAGGAGGTACTGGTATTTTGTTAGGAATTATTACAGACACAGATACATTGCACTAAATAAGATCAAGACCAAATGTTTATTAGCTTATGTTTAAATAGGAAATACAGGCAATAAACTAAAATAGTAAATAGTAAGAATTATATATATAATCTAGTCATGATAAAATGGGAAATATATGGTTCCCAATTCTTTATAGGACCAATAGTCCTTCAGAGTAACTCTGATGAGAGTGGAGGTACACGCTTTGAACATGTGATCATGGAGAACATCACAGATAGGTGACATTTTAACTGGGACACAAAGCTATGAGTGTACCAGCTGTGCAAAAGACCAGGCCAGGTAGAAGAGAGAGCAGCGTTTAAAAGGCCTCACTGCAGAAACAATTTGAACTGTCTGTGCTGTATTTCAGAGAAAGAGAAAGAACTCTGGGTAGAGCCAGGTAGAGTCTTCTAGATGTACAAGTACCACCTGCATATCTTCCTGCTATAAACTCATTTTCCAAATATCTTCCAAACTCATCTCATAATAAAACATGCCTTTTTGGATTTACTCATGGGCTAGAGTTATAGCCATCTGTGTTTGGCAATATTAAACCATATACTTCCCAATTTTATCATGACTAGATTATTACTAGTTAGTACATAAACAAGTTATTAATCCCCACTTCTCCTTTCTTATACTGATTGAAGTAGGGTGGCTAGCACCCAGTGCTTAGGGTAATTGCTGACTTAGCCATCTGTGCTACTGAATGCCTTCGCCACATATCTTGCAGCTGGAGATGACTCAAGAAGAGAAGGCTTAGCCCTGCCAGGTGGCTCAGTGGATAGGCGCAGGCCTGCAAGCCCAAAGACCGATGGTTGGCTTCCCAGCCAGGGCACATAACCAGGTTGTAAGTGAGGTCTCTAGCCAGGTCTGTAGCTGGAGGCAGGTGAAAGGCAACCACACATTGTTGTTTCTCTCTCCTGCTGGAGACCTGGCTGGAGACCCAGCTTGCAACCTGATTATGCTGCCCTGGCTGGGAATCGATCCAGCGACCTCTGGGTTTGCAGGCCAGTGCCTTATCCATTGTGCCACCAGCCAAGGCCTGCTTTTCTTTTTTAAAGCTGAATTAATATTTATCTTAAAAAAAAAAGAACTACTTAATAGCTAAGTATATATAAAATAATATAAATAATAGGATATATGAAAAGAGAAAGATACATATAATAGCTCAAACTTCTAAAATAATATACATATATGATATATACAATATATACAATAAAATCAGATATAAACAATTATATTCCCACCATGTAAAGTTAAGATTTCTATTGATATTTTATCTTCTTCAAATCTGTTGATATGTGTTTGAGCATGTGCATGAATGTGTGTAATGTGTGACTATGTATAACATATACAAGATTTGCTTTTGCATAATGTTATTATTTTTTTTTTACTTTTTACGTTAGGGATATCTTTGTCATAGAATACTTTTTGACTTTATAAGATTGCAAATAAGCAAAATAGAACCAGATATATGAATATAATGAATAGATCTCCAGTGGGCAGATGGGAGGGGGGAGTGAGAAAGGGGAGGAGGAGGCAAAGAAAGGGAGCAGTTTAGTCAAGGAACTAGTGTGGAAGACCCATGGACATGGACAACAAGTGGGCTTGACTTTGTGGGGTGTGGATTGGTGGGGAAGGAGAAAGAGGGAAGGAAAAAGGGGATGGATGTAATAAAACAACAATTAAATTAAATGAAAAAAAAAAAACATTACATTGTAAAGATGGAACTGATTTGATTTAGCCATTCCCTAATGATAGCCTTCAGCTTTTCACTTTTAGAGAACATGAATGAATCTACAGCGTATATGTCCTAGTATACATGTAAAACTTTTTCTCTAGGGCATAATTTTGAAAAATTAATACCTAAAATATGGGATAATGCTCTCCAAAGTAAAAGTATTATCTTACGTCCCTTGTGGAAACATTTGATCGTTCCCAAATGGCCACAACTCAACAACACTAGGTTTTATCTTATGTATAATTTTAATGCATTTAATGGAATAAAATATTTTTCTCTTTTACGTTTCACTGTCTGCTACTAAAAATACATTAAAAATATAGTTTTGGTCTTTGGTATAGTTTGGTATAGTTGTGCTGATTTGGGGTCCTTTTGGGAAGGGCTAAATGCAGATCAGGATGAGCTACTGCCTATGCCCAGCCCAGGGTCACCTGGTGTGAGCTACAAAATGATCTGCAGGTGGTTGCCATTTGTGCTGAACTAGGAGATGCCTGGGGGAAGCTAAGCTGGGAACCAAAGTGGTCTGCCACTAGTTCTGGGCTTGGAGCCACTGAGTAGGAGGTGCAGGTTGTGGTGAGGCCAGATGCTACTTCTTTGCAGTTTGTGAACATGTGATACATTTTAGGATAGTCCCCAGTATCAGCTCAGACAGGCCTGTATGGAAACGCCAATGGAAGAGGCTTGGGTTGATGCACAAGTTGTGTGGGATGAAGTCTCGGGGAATCAACAAGGCGAGACAAACAGAGCTAGCCAGCTGGCTGGGGAGTCAGCTTTGGTGCTGGCCTGCCCTGCAGGTTTGTAGGGGTTGGTATTGACAAAGGAACGATGTTTATCCACACTTTTGTCCGAAAGAAAGCTGGCCCTCCAGCCCTTGCTCTGAAGCCAGACAGTTCAGTTTCTTTACATAAGTCCAGGTGCTTTTTCAGATGCTTCCTCTACACTGGTGTGCAGAGTGAGTGAGTCCATCTTCAGCAAGTGAATCTCTGTGATGGCCCTGTAAGAGCAACACCTAAGACTCCAAGAGCCCTCCGTCTGACTAAACCACAATCTCTGCTGGTTTCTACAGCCATGAATGATTGGAACTTCTCCTTCTGACACAAGAGACTTGGGCTGGGGAGCGTGCGTGGGGCTGGGATCCCTTGCTCCTCAGTCAGGAGGGGCCTCATCAGCGGAGGTCTTTCCCATTTTTCACCTACCACTGATGGTATGGGGCCTGCCTGGCCATGGTGTCTCTCTTCCCCACCAGTTTCAACATGGCTCTTTATGTATGTCCTTAGTTATAGCACTTCTGTTTTGCTAGTCCTCAGGGGACTCTCAGTGATGGTTGTTAGTAATTTGGCTGTAATTCTGTTGTGTTCATGGGAGAAGGCAAGCACAGATTTTACTCACAGCACTATTTCAACTGAAAGTCTAAACCTATTTGTTGATTGATTGATTATAAGGATTCTGAATATATTCTGGATGCCAATTGTTTGCTAATTATATTCTGTTGTAGATACGCTTTGTTAGTCTGTGGTTTTTTTTTTAATATTTGAAACAAATTTTAAACTTTGTTCTAGTCAAATTTTTCAATCATTCTTTCTGAGTTATGTTCTATGTCTTATCTAGACAATTTATAGTCTTGCTGAAGGTATCTTACTATTACTTCTAATTGTATAAATTTTAATTTACACATTTACATAAAATTATTTTGATGCTTATTCTTGTGTATATAGTAAGGCAGTAATCAAATCTTTTTTTATCCCAACTTATCCCAATATTATTTCTTAAGTAATAACTTTTTCAAAATGACTGCAATGCACTCTGTTATGATAAATTCTTGGGTATTTTTCTATATACTATCCTCCATTTCATTTCTCTGTTAAGTGTTTGTCAGTTCCACACTATTTTACCCCCAAGTTTAAAATAATCATTAATATTTAAAAGTATATGTACCTACTCCCCTCCTTGAGAATTATACTTGCTGTTTACAGGGCATATAGTGAAGTTATAAATAAATAATTGTTTTCTAGTTTTGTGAATCATGTACAAGTTTTATTAAAGTTGCATTTATTTTTATTTACATTATTATATTATCTTCTATTTTTATGGTTGACAATGTTGTAGATAGCCTGTTTCCGCCTCTTTGCCCCTCTCCTTTCAGTTCTGGCTCCTCCTTCTCTCTGATCATCACCTCACAATTTTCTGCCTCCATGGGCTATACCTATATGTTCTTTGGCTAATTCCTTCATTCTATTTCATCCAGTTCCATATCCACTCTCTCCTCTCATCACTGTCAGCCTGCCCCATGTATCCATGCCTCTGGTGTTATTTTGTCAGTTTATTTTATTCATTTTATTTCACATATAAGTGAGGTCATATGGTATTTGTCCTTCTCTGACTGACATTTAACTTAGCATAGTAAGATCCAGGTCTATCCATGCTGTTGCAAAAAGTAAGATTTGCTTCTTTTTATAGCTGATAGTATTCCACTGTGTAAATATGCCATATCTTTATTGTCCACTCATCTACTAATGGACACTTGGGGGATCTCCAAATCTTGGCAATTACAAACACTGCTACTGTGAACAGAGGAGTGCATATATTCTTGTGAATTGGTGTTTCAAGATTCTTAGGATATTATCCAGAATAGGGATCACTGGGTCAAAGGCAGTTCAATTTTTAATTTTTTGAGGAAACTTCATATAATTTTCCACTGTGACTGCACCCATCTTCATTTTCATCAATAGTGCGCTGTTTCTCTTTTATCCACATCCTCTCTAGCACTTATTTTTTGTTGATATATTGGTGGTAGCCATGCTCATGGTATGAGGTAATATAGCATTGTGGTTTTTATTCATTTATTTTTATCTTCAGTTGAGGACATTTTTGCATTGCATTTTGAGAAGGAGAAAATCATCAATGCAAGAGAGAAGCATATATTGACTGCCTCCTGATTGCACCCAGGCCAGGGGTTATACACACTTGGTTCGTGGACTGAATCCATTATCTAGGCATGTGCCTAGAACCCTCAACCTCTGACTAGAGGACAATGCTCCAAACAACTGAGCCACATTACCCAGATCTCACTGTAGTTTTAATTTGCATCTCTTTGATGATTAGTCACTTTGAGCATTTTTTAGTTGTCTTTTGACCATCTGTATGTCCTCTTTGGAGAAGTGTTTATTTGAGTCCTTTGGCCATTTTTTATTTGGATATTTTATTTTCTGGTGTTGAGTTGTATAAATTATTTGTATATTTTTGAGATTAACCCTTTATCATTGATATATTGATATATTGATAAAAATGTTCTCCCATAGAGTGGGTTCCCTTTTTATTTTGTTGATGGTTTCTTTTGTTGTGTAGAATTTTTTTAGTTTGATGTAGTCACATTTGTTATTTTTTCTCTTGTTTCACTTGACCAAGGAGATAAATCAGAATAAATATTGCTCAGAGAAATGTCTGAGATTTTACTGCCTATCTATTCTTCAAGGATTTTTATATTTTATGACTTGCATTTGTTTTTTATTCATTTGGAGTTTATTCTCATATGTGGTGCAAGTTGCCAGTATAGATTTTTTTTTTTTGCATTTATCTGTCCAATTTTCCCAACACCATGTATTGAAGATGTCTTTACCCCATTGTTAGTTTTTGCTTCTTTTGTCAAATATTAATTGACCAGATAGGTACTTGGTTTCTGAGTTCTCTGTTCTTTTCCATTGATCTATTTGCCTATACTACTGCCATTACCAGGCTGTTTTGGTTACAATGGATTGTAGTGTCAAGTATTGTGATACCTCTAACTTTATTCTAATTTCTCAAGATTTTTGAGTCTACTTGGGGTCTCTTTTAGTTCCATATAAATGTTTGAAATATTTTTTTCTAGATTTGTGAAATATGTCATTGGTATTTCAATAGGAATTACACTAAATATGTGTGGGGGATCTCTGGTCCTGCAGAGTCCCCTGGTCTCTGATGAAATGAATTGACTGGAACACAATGTATCTGGAGAGAGAAGAGAAGGTGATTCTCCCTAGTGGAGAATGCCCTGAACCTCTTCTCAGCACAGCTTTTATTAGGGTGAGTACATGTAGGAGTATATGGTACAGGTACATAGAATGTTGATGTCAAGGGGTAATGATTACAGAAACCATTAAAGGAACACAGAGATTAGAGCCTGGCCATGGTCAGCTAGACATATTGGCATCACAGCCTTGTGGTACAGTTCACAAGTTCATTCTGTGCCTTAACTTAAACATCTGTTAATTCAGGTCAGAGACTAATCAAGCAGAGCAGGTTTCAAAGCATACATTGCATTCTCAGTTCTGATTTCCTATGGGAACCCTTGGTACAGCATCTGACCATGCCTGCCACCTGCTTCCTGGTTTTTGGTCAAGACTTACAGACCCATTTTCTGGGCCTGCCTAGCGCAGGGGCTACAGCTTCTAATTCCATACAAAGCGGTCCCCTACATCTATGCAAATTGTTTTTTGGATAGTATGAACATTTTAAAGATGTTAATTCTCCCAATCAATAAACACAGAATATGTATGCTTCCACTTATTTGTATCTTCCTCAATTTCTTTCTTTAATATCCTATAGTCTTCCAAATATAGGTCTCTTACCTTGGTGGTTCAATTTATTCTTATTTTTATTTTTTTGTTTGTTGTTGTATTTTTTTGTTGTTGTTGCAATAGTAAATGAGATTGTTTTCTTGGTTTTTCTTTCTGATAGTTCATTGTTGATATATAAAAATTCCACTTATTTCTAGATAGTAATTTTGTATCCTGCTACTTTTCTGAAGTTATCTATTTTGTTAGCTTTTGGTGGAGTTTTTGGTTTTCTATGTACAATATCATGTCATCTGCAAAGTATGACAGTTTTACTTCTTCCTTTATAATTTGGGTGCCTTTTATTTCTTCTCCTTTTGATTGCTGTGATTAGGACTTCAAGTACTATGTGGAATAAGAGAGGAGAAAGCCACCCCTGTTTTGTTCCCGATGTTAAGAGAATCACATGTAGATTTTGCCTATTGAGTATGATATTGGCTGTGAGTTTGTTATATATGGCCCTTCTTGTATTAAGGTATTCTATTCTCACATTGTTGAGAGTTTTTATTATAAGTGGGTAATAGATTTTATCAAGTGTTTCTGTATCTATTGATATGACCAATTGTTGTTTTCTTTCATTTTCTTTGTGTATATCAAACTTATTGGTTTGTGAGTATTATACCAACCTTGCATCCTTGAATATATACCACATGATCATAGTGTGTGATCTTCTAATGTATTGCTGGATTATGCTATTTGCTAATATCTTGTTAAGCATTTTGCCATCTAGGTTCATCAGGGAGATTGACTATAATTTGTTCTTTGTAGTGTTTTCTTATGAAATTAGGAAAATCCTAGCCTCATTAAATGAACATAGCAGTTCCTGCCTCTTGAATTATTCAGAATAGTTTGAGAAAGATGGTTGTCAGTTCTTCCTTGAACATTTGGTAAAATTCATCTGTGAAGTCATTTTGGTCCACAACTTTCATCGTTGAGTGTTTTTTTTATTATTGCTAATTCAGTTTTACTAGTTGTAATCTGTCTATTCAGTTCATCTGATTGTTTCAGTTTTGGAAGATAGTATTTTTCTAGGAATGTATTGGTTTCTTCCAGATTGTCCAGCTTATTGGAATATAGTTGTTCATAATTAAAAAAAAAAAACAAAACAAAAAACAATCCTATGTATCACTTTTATGTCATTGTTACTTCTCTTTCATTTTTGATTTTAGTTATTTAGGTTCTCTTTCTTTTGTTCTTGATGAGTCTGGTGAAAGATGTATTCATCTTGTTTATCTTTTCAAAGAACTGGCTCTTGATTTCATTGATCTTTTGTATTGTTTTTTAAGATTCTATTTTTTTCTGCTTTAATTTTTATTATTTTCTTATTTCTATTCATACGGGGCCTTGTTTGTCATTTTTTCCAGTTTCTTTAAGTGTGATGTTAAATTGTTTATTTGACCTTTTACTTATTTTCTTAGGTAGCCCTGTAATGTTATAAATTTCTTCTTAGGACTGCTTTCACTGTGTCTTATAGATAATGGGGTTGTTCCATTCTCATTTTCATTTGTTTCAAGGTAACTTTTTATTTCTTTCTTTCTTAATTTCATTGATAATCCATTCATGTTATTTAGCCTCCAACACTTTGTGTTTCTTTTTTCATTTTCTTTCTTGTTGGTTTATAATTCCATACCATTGTGGACAGAGAAAAGGTGTGATATTATTTCAATCTTATTTTTTAATCCTCACCTGAGGATATGTTTTTACTGATTTTAGAGACAGATAAGGAAAAAAGAAACAGTGATGCAGAAGAGAAATGTCAATCTTGTGTATCCCATGTGTGTTCCAACCAGGAATAAAACCCACAACCTAGGTATGTATTCAAACCGCAAATTGAAAGTGGAACCCTTGTTTTTTGTTTTTGTTTTTGTTTTTGCTTTTTCACATGGGATGATGCTTCAATCAACTAAGCCATATGGCTGGGGCTCAATGTTCTTAAATGTATTGAGACTTGTTTTGTGGCTTAACATGTGGTGTATCCTACAATATGTTTCATGTGTGCTTGAAAAGACTATATTCTCCTGATTAAAAGTAAATACTCTGACAATACCAGTTAAATTTATCTGATCTAGTGTGTCATTTAAGACCACTACTTCCTTGTTGATGTTCTGTCTGGTAGATCTGTCCATTGACGTCAAAAGGATGTTAAAATCCCCTAATATAAATTCATTATTGTCAATCTTTCTCTTTATGTCCATATTTTTAAGTAGTCTTATTTGGGAGTATAAATGTTTACTAGAGTTTTATCTTATTATTGGATTGCTCCATTTATCAGTATGTAGCACCCTTCTTTGTTTCTACTATAGACTTTGTTTTAAAGTCTATTTTGTCAAATATAAAAGTATTACTACTCAGCTTTTTAAACATTTCCATTTGCATGAAATATCTTTTTACTTTTAGTCTTAGTGTATCTTTCATTCTGAGGTAGTTATCTTGTGGATAGCATACATATATGTTTTAAAAAATATTTTATTTATTATTTTCAGAGAGAGGGGTAGGGAGAGAGGCAGAGAGGGAGAGAGGCATCAATGTATGATTGCCTTTCACCTGCCTCCAGCTGCAGATCTGGCTAGAGACTTGACTTGCAAACTGGCTATGTGCCCTGGCTGGGGAATTGAACCAGGGACTTTTGGGTTTGTAGGCTGGTACCTTACCCACTGTGCCACCAGCCAAGGCTTATTGTCTTAACAAATAAGCGATCCTATGTCTTTTGATTTAACCCATTCACATGTAACTTGATAGGTATGTATTTATTACCATTTCATTCTTTTACTCCTGTTCCTTCCTCCTCCTTCTCTCCCCTCCTTCTCCTATTTAATCAAGCCCTTTAACATTTCTTTTTTTTTAAGATTTTTAAAAAATTATTATTTTTAAAGAGAGGGGAAGCGAGAGAGGCAAAGAGGGATCCAGACATCAATGTATGGTTGCCTTTCACCCGCCTCCAGCTATAGACCTAGCTGGAGATCTGGCTTGCAACCTGGTTATGTGCCCTGGCTGGGAATCAAACCAGTGACCTTTGGGTTTGCAGGCCAGCACCTTATCCACTGTGCCACCAGCCAGGGCAACATTTTTTATAATTCTGGTTATATGGTAACAAACCCCTTTAACTTTTGCTTATCTGAAAAGCTCTTTATTTCACTTTCAATATTAAATGATAGCTTTGCTGGATAAAATAATAGTTCATACCAATATTTCTGGCCTAAAATGTTTCTATTGAGATATCAGCTGACAGTCTTATGGTAGCTCTTTTGTATGTAATTAACTGCCTTTTCCTTGCTGCTTTTAAGATGCTCTGTCTTTAACTTTGGCATTTTAGCTATGATGTGTCTTGGTATGGCACTCTTTGGAATCTTCTTGCTTAGGACTCTGCACTTCCTGGACTTATGTACCTTTTTCCTTCACCAGGAAAAATTTCAGTTATTATTTCTTCAAATAGGTTCTCTATTTCTTTCTCTCTTTCTTCTTGCTGTGCCTAGGGTAAGGATGTTGTTGTGTTTCATGTTGTCCAAAAGTTTCCTTAAACTATCCTCATTCTTTATTTTATTTTATTTTATTTTATTTTTTGCTGAACTGATTGGGCATTCTTTTTTTTGTATTTTGACTTCCTAATTGCTGATTCAATCCTCTGTGTCATCCAATCTACATTTTATTATTTCCAGTGTATTTCTGATGTCAGATATGGTATTGTTAATTTCTGACTAGTCCTTTTTCATGGTTTCTATGTCCTCTTTGATGCTGTTGATCATCCTTATAATGATAATTTTCTTTATCCCCATTCTGGATATGCATGTTGATTTTAATGAAAGGGAAATGGAAGGCAAGAGGAAGAGAGAAACATCAATGTGAGAAAGAAACATAGATTGGTTGCCTTTCTCATATATGCCCCAACTGGGGATTGAACCTGCAATCTAGGCATGTGCCCTGACTAGGAATAGAACCCACCAGTTACCTGTTTGTGGGATGATGGCCAACCAACTGGACCAAACTGGCCAGGGCATTATAACCATACCTTTGAACTTTATATCTGATAAATTGCTTGCCTCCATTTTATTTAGCTCTCTTTCTGGAGATTTTCCTATTCTTTTATTTGGGGCTTCCTTATGTCCTCATTTTGGCTATCTCTTTTTGTTTACTTCTGTGTATTAGATATAACTGCTATGATTCTCAGTCTTAGTGGGGGGCCTTATGTAGTAGGTGTTCTGTGAAATCTAGTGGTGCAGTCTCCTTGACCTCCTGAACAGTGTATTCTAGAATTATACTTCGTGTGCCCCCCTGTTATAATTGGGTGTTGATTGCTGATGACCTATTTCTGGTAAATATCGATTTTCAAGCTGGCTGACTTGAGGCTCAACACTGACCATGTTATATAAGTTGCTATATAGATGCTGACAGCAAAACAATATAGAACAAAATAAGACAAAATGCAAAACCAAACAATATCAACAAAACAGCCCTGGCTGGTAGCATAGTGGTTAAGGTGCCGGCCTGCGAACCCAAAAGTCACAGGTTTGATTCCCCAGCCAGGGCACATAACAAGGTTGCAAACCAGGTCTCCAATCAGGTCTGTGGCTGGAAGCAGGTGAAGAGCAACCTTACACTGATGTCTCTCTCCCTCTCTGCCTCTCTCCCTTCCCCTCTTTCTAAAAATAATGAAATAAAATCTTTAAAAAACAAACAAACAAGCAAAAAACAAAACAAATAAGGAAACAATAAGGAAAGAAAAAAGAGAAGAAAAAAATGAAAGAAAAATATGAGACAAAATAAGGAAAATAAAATAAGAATAGAATGATGGAAAATAAATAAAAAGAGAAAGAGAAATTGAATAAAAAATGAAAGATAAACATAGAAAAGAAAAACTAAAGTAAAAGAATAAAGAAAACCCTGAAACTGAAAGGATGCTTCCATCTTATCTTTCATAAAGCAAAAGCACCATCAGGTTCCTGGGAAAGTGGGGTAAATGGCCCAAACCTAAAGCCAGTCACTCACACCTCCTGAGTCTTCCCAGACTTCTACACCCTGGCTTATGCTGCTGCCTCAGCAGGGTTTACAAACCACACAGGTGGACAAGAGGAATTTTAGAGGGCAGGATAATTGCTTTTTCCCAGGCTGGTGCTGTTTGGAAGATATTTCTCTGCCCTAGAAAGTTGGCTCCTATGATACTAAAGGATGGCTCTCTACTAGAATCTTGCTGGCTGCTTCTCTACATTTTTCTACAAATTGACAACCCCAGACTCTCATCACGCAACTCCAGTCTCCACTGTCCTCTCCCTAATGAAGCCTAGGGAGAGTAGCTGCAAATAAAATTTTGCACATTTGCCTTTTAATAAAGTGCCTTTGTCTCCATCAAGCTCTGCCTCTTCCTGGCAGACAAAAACCCTGCCACTTTTTATGGATGTACACTATGTGGGTAACTGTTCCTGGCTCTGGTACTCTGGGCTGGGGAGACTGACTTAGGGAGGCTTACATGGAGTTTAAGCTTCATTCCTCTTACGGGGAGCCTTCTGAAACCTGAGATATTTTTCCTTTATCTCTGCTGCCTTCCTGTGGGAGCTGGGCCAGTTCCTTTTACCTCTATACCCTTCCTGTTAGTCTTAACATAGTTTCTTCTACCTTGGTTATGAGTCTCCTTTACAGGTAGTCTTTAATTATTCAGGGTAATTTATCCACAATTTAGTTGTATTTACAATTTGGTTATGGAAAGAGATGAGAGTAAGATTAATCTACTACACCCCTACCATGAAAAACTCTTAAAATTGCATTTAATTGAAAGATTAATTTGCGCTAAGAACCTCCAAACCCAGCATAAGTAGCAATCATTTCAGATTGCTTTATGACTCAGGCAGGGAGGCTCTGGGCCAAACATAATTTGGGGATTGACCTTGGCCTACATTACCCAGAAAATCCCAGATCCTACACAGCTACTAGACAGCTAGCTAGATAGTGGAGCACCACTATCCTGTCTCTGCACAGTGGATCTTCCATGGAGGGTAGAGGTTGGTGCTCAGTGGTCACAGCTAGTCCTTGCAGTGGACTAGCCTAAGTAAGTCCCTTAACATTGACCTCCCAATAGTACTCAAGACTCAACTACAAGAAGAAGGTATACTCAGTTCACATGAAAGGTGCATCTCAAGTGCCCAGCTTGGGTGATAGGGGAGGCTGTGCCACTGGACCATATGGACACTTACAACCTAGGAATCATAGCAACTCTATCTAATACATAGAAAAACACCACAAGGATGCTGCCAAAATGAAATGATAAAAAATAAAATAAAACAACACATGGTCCAAATGAAAAAATAGAACAAAACTTAAGAAAGAGAACTAAGCAAAATGGAAATATGCAATATGTCAGATGCAGAGTTCAAAACACTGGTTATAAGGATGTGTAAGGAATTTAGTGAGGAACTCAACAGCATAATGAAGGTCCAGTCAGAAATGATGGATACACTAATTGAAATAAAGACAATTTATAGAGAAACAACAGTAAAATGGATGAAGCTGACAATCAAATCAATGATCTGGAACAGAAGGAAGCAAGAAACAACCAATCAGAATAATAAGATAAAAAAAGGAGAAGCCTCCACTCCTCCCACCCTCCCCCCCAAAAAGAATAATGTATGCAATGTCTGAGACAGCTTCAAGTGTTCCAAGATTCATATAATAGGAGTACTAGAAAGGAAAGAGAAAGAGAAAAAAACTAGAAATCTATTTGAAAAATATAATGATAGAAACTTCCCTAATTTGATGAAGGAAATAGACATGCAAGTCCAGGAAGCACAGAGAGTCTCAAACAAGATGGATGCAAATAGGCCCACTCCAAGACACATCATAATTAAAATGCTAAAAGTTAAAGATAAAGAAACTTAAAATCATAAAGAGAAAAGCAGTTAGTTACTTACAGAGGAATACCCATAAGACTATCATCTGATTTCTCAAAAGAGATTTCATAAGCTAGGAGCTATTGGCAAGAAATATTCAAAGTCATGAGAAGCAGGGACCTACAGTGAAGATTGCTGTACCCAACAGAGAAATCATTTAGAATTGAGGACAGATAATGAGTTCCCAGACAAGAAAAAACTAAAGGCATTCATCATCACCAAACCATTATTACATGAAATGCTAAAGAGGCTTATTTAAGAAAAAGAAAATCAAAACTATGGGCAATAAAATGGCGGAAATACATTTCTATCAAAAATTTTAATTAAAAAGTAAGTAAACTAGAAGAGAGACAAAATTGTGAATAAAGAGAGTGTTTTTATGGTTGTCAGATGGGATGAGGGGGTGGGGGAATGGATGAAGAGAAGAGGGGATTGAGGAGAACAAAGGGTAGTTACAGACTAGCCACAGAGCTGTACAGTACAGTAGAGGAAATGGAATAACCAAAGGACCTATATGCATGATCCTTAGATGTGAATAATAGTGTGGGGATTGCCTGAAGGAGTAGGGGGTGTTGGGTGAAGGGGCAATGGGGGAAAAATTGGGAAAACTGCAGTCGCGTAACCAATAAAATACAATGTGAAAAATTAAAAAGTAAAGTTACAATGGCAGCCATTCTGTACTTGAATAGCTTGTCACAAGAGCAATTTCATGTGACTTCTTCAAGAGTGAGAGACTCAGAGTTTTAAATAAAAATAAATAAAACGATTAATTTGGGAAAATATATTATCTTTACTATGTCAAGCCATTCCCTCTGTGAAAGATTTTGTGACTTAAACTGCTTTGTAATTTTTTCTAGATCTTGCACATCTCTTTATTAGGTTTATACCTTTGTTTTATATTTTTCACTTCTACTATACATGCAATTTTTACATAAATTTTTTATATTTATATTTTGGATTGAGGAAAGCTATTGATTTCTGTAGTTTATCCATTTAATCTAGGTTTTCTATGTAGTTAGTCTACAGTTGTTCATTGTATTCCTTTTTTAACTAATTTAATTTTTGTAAGATTTTTTAGTGACCTCTCTTTTGCTCCTGATTTTAGTAATTTGAGTCTTCTCTCTTTTTCTGGTAAATCTAAACAACTGGTCTTCATTTATTGACATTTAATTCAGAACTCTTGCTAATTTTCTTTGTTTAGCTATAATGTTTTTATAGATTTTTTGGATTTTCTATATATAGACAATTTCAAAATATTTTTCTGCCTTTGTAATACTAATGTATTTTACAAATATCATTTTACAAATATCAATTTATTGGCTTCTATCACTAATACAGTGTTAAATTAGCAATGATGGTGACATTCTGATTTTGGCAGCATCAATAAAAATTAACCCATTCAGGAAAATGTGTTGAGAATTGGAAGACTGTAAAAGGGAAAACTTGATGCTTTTTTATTCTTTGTAACTTTGATTGACTTTTTATTGACTAACTGATTTAAAAACTCTTAAGGGGTTAAAGTGAACTGGCAGAAAATTAATTGCAATGTAAATTATTCATGTATCACAGAAAAGTAAATGATCCCATAAGAATGCAAATAAATTTTATCTGTAGTCTTTTCAGTACCATTTTTGTAAAGACTACCTTACTTTACTGATGTGCCTTGCACTATGTTGAAAATCGACTTTCTATATATTTGCAGGTGTGTTTATAGACTTCTATTCTGTTCTATTGATCACTTTGACTAACTTACATTAATGCTACACTGTCTAGATTACTCTGCCTTTATCATATACCTTGAAAACACAGTGCATGTTTGAGAACATTTTTATCTTTTTCAACATCTTTTACACTTTTATATGATTTTTAGAATCAGCTTGTCAGTTTTTACAAATAGGAAACTGATATTTTAATTCAGGTTGTTCTGAAATTATAAATCAATTATTAGAGAAATAGCATCTTAACAATATTGAGCCTTCAGGCCCATAATTATGTTATTGTCACATTTACTTAGGTCATCTTTTATTTCTCAGTTTTGTGGTTTATAATGTATGAATCTTACACATATTTTGTCATATAAATCCTTGTTTCATATTTTGATGCTATTATGAATATTTTTATTTCAATTTTTATTTTTTGTTTTCAATATATAGAAATATAAGCTTTATTTATTTTATACAAACTTGCTAATCTCACTAGTAGTCCTACTAGCTTATTTTGTAGAATCCATCAGATTTTTTCTGCAGTTGATTATGTGTTTTTGTAAATAAAGACAATTTTAGTTATGTTTTTTCAATGTGGATATTTTTATTTTATTTTGTTTTATTATTTTATTTTATTTTTATTTACTTATTTTTGTGTGACTGGTTCATTGGTTAGAGCTCAAAGTGGGACGTGAACAAAATTGTAAAAGTATGTTGTTAGGTATCATAGGTTCTTTTGGGAAGAAAAAATTTTAGTATTTTAGCATTAAATATGTTTGCTAGAGATGTTTCCTTTGTGCCCCTTTTTAGGTTATGGAAGTTCCCTTCTGAATTACTTATCTATTGCTACATTAAAAAACTATACCAAAAGTTAATGGTTTAAACAACAACATTTATCATCCCACACAGTTTCTATGGGTCAGGAATCCAGACATTACTTAGCAGTACCTTTGGACTCTGAACCACTCCCAAGGCTGTAGTAATCTCAAGATTCAGCTGTAAAGAGCCACTTTCTAACTCACTCATCTGAATATTTGTTCTAAAATGTGTGTATATATATATATATATATATATATATATATATATGGTCTTCAATGACCAATAATTCAAATTAAATGCTAACAATGGCTTACTATAGTATCAGCTGCCCATTCTACTTGCCTTCATGTTTAATTTTTTGGATTAATTGACTGTAAATGTATTCCTAGAAAGTCACTTGAAAATCATCTATTTATAGTAACCACTGGCTTTGCAAATAAATACAAATAGTTAATTAGGCCATTAATTATTATTCTTGTCCTGAAGAAATGAGTAAAATAAACTTCCTTCTGTCTAAATGAAAACATGGCAGCAACAAGCCTAAAATGATAGGACATGGCTTTGACAATTGAGTAGTTGATATGTAATTATGGAATGCCCTGTTTGACTCTTGCGAGACTACAGGTGGTAAGCTTGGGGATTGATGGCCATTGCTGATCAATGCCTGGGGGAGAAAGATAGGAGATTCTTGAGCCTTAACCTATTTTAGAATATTGTTTGGGAATGACTTCATTTGTGGAAATGAATTAAAAAAGCCCAAAGACCTACCTACAATATTCTGAAATGACTTGTGATAGTCCAATATATGATATTTTAGTTTCTTTGAGAAACACATTAAAGCATCAGATGGAAGAACAGTTTGGCATCAATCCAGGTCACCTGGTTTAGTCATAGAGAAACATTCACTAGGAAAATTTATTCATAACAACAATAGGTTACATTTAAACAGGGTAGAATGTTAGAATTCCTCTTCATCTTCAAAAATGGGTCCAGAATTTTTGAAGTACTGCCATTGTCATTTTAGTTTTCCAGAAAACACACTTGTAAATTAAGATTATTTCATAGCTTCAGAATGCCTACGTGTCTAAAAAAAAAAAAAAAGCCAGTTCTTCAGAAAAACAAGTTCATTATAGTTATAATTATCTTGTAGAGATTACTACCAGGTTGACTGATCTTTTACACTCTTAAACTCATACTGTCAGAGTCATTGTGATGTTATATCTCGTTGATTATGTACTAATTAACCTTATCAGTTCTCTGGTAGCCCATATGCAGATAGTATTTTGTGCTTCCAGCAATTGGGTTATGTATGACCTGTCAGAATATTTTAACTATATGGTCTACTCTCAGAGCACACTGATGCTTTGTCAAGAATGACAGATATTCCACAACTCTAGATTTCTTATTTTAGCCCAAACTTCTTTTCTTTAGTAAAAGAAGCCTGAAAATATCAAGAAAAATAACATATCCATATGTGTGTTTATAATACTTTATCCCCAATTACAAATAATAATACCTGTATATGGTACATAATTCTGATGATATGATCCAGTCTTAGTGTTTTACTGCTATTCATAAACTGCTTCAGCAGAACTGCTTGTGATTTACAGCATCAATAGAATCCTTTAAATTACATCTTATATTATGTTGTAGGGCATGTATTGTCCTATGGTCTTGCATGCAATGTCAGAGACAGGGGAACAGGAAATGGAGAACTGTGATTTCATTGTGAATCAAAAACTAAGTGTTGTTTATGAACACTGGGGTTTTAGCACATGATATTATTACACTTTTATTTTTTCTTATAGCCCCTAACCTGATGTGAGACAAAACTAAAATTCACCCAACATTTATTTATACTTTAATATCGTTAGCATCAAGGAGCAAAGGAAGGTATTAAATGGATAATTTATTTTCCTAGTTATTTATTTTAAAATTGCCTGAATTTTAACTGTAAGAATTGAAATAATATTTTATATATATGTATATATATATCCCAAACTATGTATACATTGTATGCACCCTATAAACATTTGTTGAATTCTCTATTAGTTTTAAAAATAAAATTTCCAAACTAATTTATTAAGTTTTATTTAACAAAGAAATGAAAGTTACCCTTGAGAAGTGATCTACAGTTACCAATGAATTTGTTTATTTTTTAATTTGGTTAATGCCTTTTAACAAAGTGAACTCACAGACACCAAAACACAAAAGTTGGATTCAGAGAACACACTAAATTCACTTCATAGCCAAATATTTTAATCAAATTTAGTAATTTATTTTAAGATTCAGGATGACAAGTGCTGTGAGTTATCAAAGCAGTTTAGGGTAGTTTGACTTCGAGTTTTTACAGTTTTACCTCACAAAGTCTGAGCCTAGTAATCATCCAGAGTAGTTAGTGATAGGAGAAGTAATAATTTGTGATTCATATTAAAGTTTTTCATTTGAGCATAATCAGGTTTACTTACCTGGGTGTAAAATATATGAGATAGTCAAAATTAGCATGAAAAGGCACAAAAAAACCCTCCAAATACGTTTGTTTTTTTTAACAATTACTTACCTCTAGGACACACATAGGGAGAGATGCCTGTTTCCTGGTAAACATTATATTATCTCTTTCATTTGTGATTTTACGTCTCCAAATCCTGTTCATACCCTAAGCAGCAACTTTGTGAAAGTTCCATAAAAAATAATATGTATACAAGTTTTTAAAATCATTAAAAAATATAAATTCTCAAGCCTATTTGGATTTAGTTCCTTTCTAAAGAGATTGGTTAAAAATTTAAATGGGGTTATTTCTATATTCTATATGTCTATTATTTACCTACAGGCATATGATTCTGAAATAACTATGGCTACTTAAAATTTACAGAATTTAACCTATGCAGAGAGTAGTTGATCTTATACTGGCATAAACCAGGCAGTCTCTTAATGTTACTCTAAGGAATTGTAAAGTGACTCTGTTAAAGCTGAGGTTATTTGCCTTGGGGACGCCTAATGGAGGGGTTATTATAACACCGACCACAAATAGGGGCCTTGAGAGAGTCAGGCCATAGCACTCCATTGACAGCTAATACACTGGGCCATTGCCCTGTCACAGGAATCTTCAAGGCTAAAGGTCATGTTTCACCCTTAATATTTAAATGAGGACACTTGACAAAAGCAGAAAACACTTTATTGCCAATGATAGCTGCTGCTCAGTTCATAAGATCCTTTACAAAGTCATGCTAATTCTTGGCCTTCTTAGAATGCCTGGTAACCTTTCATAAATCCATCTTTTTCAGATGTCCTTGGAAGTGACAGTTATAAAACTACAAATGATTTGTAATGTAAAATTGGACTGACAGACTTGAAGATGAGGGCTCAATGTATTAAAATGACTAAGATTGTAGCTAACAAAAGGCATAAAATACATCAGTAAATCACTGCTGAAGTAGCTCAAGATTGTGTTAAACATCCTTAGTAAATACTAAAAAAAATAAAGAAAACTTATGCTTATAATATTGTAAGACCATTTACTTCATGAAAATAATGGAACAGAATTACTCTGTGTTGGTCAGCTGGAGACAGATAGCAGATCAATTATGCTTTGGTTTTTCCCCAGGCATTAGAACTTTTTTCTATGTCATTTTGTTACATGTAAACATACAAACTTGATATTTTAATCTTTAAGGAATACTGAATAAGTTGAACATAATTATATGGGGTTGGCCAAAAAGTTCGTTTAGTGTTTTTTCCATAAAAGACATATATATTTTTTAATTTTCACCAACAACTTCATTGATTTAGATATTTTTAGTATGTAAGTTATCTTTCGTGTGTATGGTGGAACACTGATTGTTCTCAATTAGTGTCTTGATTTGGTAGCTATCAACTTCATCTGGTCTACCTGCCCATGGAGTATAAAATTTTCCAAACCACTTTTGACATATTTGGTCAGTTACAGCATCTTCTCCAAACACTGCACAAATCTTGTTTTGTTTTTCAGATGCATTTTCACCTTTCTTGAAATAATAAAACATACTATGCTGAAAATGTTGCTTATTTCTTCCATGTTGATATTAAAATGATGACAGAAAAATTCACCAGTTTTGATAAGTTGTTTCTTTAATGCAGGCTGATATAATAGCTGTCACAATACAATGTAACTAAATTGTTTTCACTACCTTAAACACAACTAAATACTACTAGAGCCATCTTATGGAAAAAGAAATTAACTTTTTGGCCAGCCCAATATACTAGTTATTCATGAACTTTTTAAAAAATCAACTAAATGCCTTATCTTATTAACATATGAAAGAGAAATCACAAATTAAAACTTAAAGATGATGAGGGGAAGAGAGGAAAATGAAGGAGAAGATGACTGATGGGATTCACTGATGAATTCCAACCTTTTTTTTATAATTTTCTCCAGTCTCTTGGAGCAAGTTGAAAAATTTTTTCTTTCTCTTGTGCTCAGGTGTCCTGTCTTTGAGGTCTCATTTCTCTCCTTTATATCATGGTTTTCATCTTATTTGGGGGAAAAATACAGTGGGAAAAGAATCTCTGCTCCTTTCTGTTCCAAATTCATTTTTTTTTCTTTTCCTGTCTCAACAAAATCTTTATGGAATCAACACCATTATGCTCTGTGGGAAAAAAAGAAAACAATTCTGCTGCACTAGTTTTGCTGGAAGATTGAGTGTGTAATAAATAGTGCATAGAGTTCTAGTTTTTTTTCTTCCTTTCTCTAGATATTGGATATAGAGATTACACTCAGTCTCTATGTGAATATGGGCAGCTAAAATTTACCAACATGTATCTGTCTACTTCTCTTGTTTAAAAAAGAAAAAACTAGAAAAGTTGGGTTATAGAAGGTCAGTAAAGGGTGGGTTTGAGATGTTTGCATGGCTTAAGTGGGCATTTAGATAATATGCCCTCTCCTTTGACATGTTAAATTGTAATGTTTAATGAATAGCCTTGCATTTTTAAATAGACATTTTAAAAATAAAATCCTCTCCTAATGATGACTTGATTCCTGCTACTTAGTGGAAGAATCAGCAGAACCTGTAGGATCATGCTAAAAATGGACATTCTCTATTGTCATTTTGTTCCTATTTATTTTTAACTTTTCTTTTGGTCTCATTGGAAAGGAAAGTCAATGTTAAGATTTAAATGTTAAAGTTTGATTTGTTACAATAAAACTAAATGTGTACACACACAAGTAAAACCTAATGAGAAAAAATTTGTACTTAATCTTTACTGCTCACATGATTTACATTAACAGGATAAATTGGGACTCTGTAGTTAAGAAATACATATCAATGGATGTTTTCAACATTTTTAGAGAAAATGAAAAAAATCATTTGAGGCAAAACTGGTACGCTTTAACCTGAGCTTTTGAATAATGTTTTAGAAAGGACTTAATACTGCTTTTCTCTATAATTTTGAATAACCTATATAATAAGCCACTTGCCCTATTATACTTTCAAATATCAAATATAAGACCTGCCTCCGAAGCCCTGTCTGGTGGCTCAGTATAGGCTCTGGCCTGCAAACCTAAAGGTCACTGGTTCGATCCCCAGCCAGGGCACATAACCAGATTGCCAGCCAGGTCTCCAGCCAAGTCCAGAGCTGGAGGCAGGTGAAAGGCAACCATACATTGATATTTCTTTCCATTTCTTCCTCCCTCCCTGCCCTTCTCTCTAGAAATAATGAATAAAATCTTAAAAAACAAAACAAAACAAAACAAAAAACCTGCCTCTGAAATCATCAGGATAGTGCAAGGAGCTTGGAGATCCATCATGATCTTCTAATGGAGAAGAAGCTTACAGTTGAACCATTTTCAATATTTTGGTTTTGTTTGCATCCTATTTTTCATTTCTCCATATGTTCTCTGCTCTAATCCCCTAATTTCACTTCTCTTATCAACAACTGTTTGGTGAAACTGAGATCAAGCCCTTGACTGTGTGGTTCTGATAGATATGGGGTGGTGGAAACAACTTAAAATCAACTGAAATCTTCAGATCTCAGTCCTTTATTTACATTCTGAGATCTTGAAAGTGAGCCATATGCCTTTCAATATTAATGACAGAGAACTAAAATTATAGAAAAGACTTTTTTTTTTTTTTTTTTTGGTGGAGGAAACAATAGATATTGCAAACAAGAAATAATGCATTTTTGAGGAATCAAGTTTTTCAGTGAATAGTTGCATTTGTCAGAGCAAATTTACTCAAAATAACAAGCTCATTTCAGAACTTTTATAGATAATGTAGATGAGCTAAATTTAGTTAACTGTAAAGATATTTGACCAATGCATGGGAGAAGAATATTTCCTTTTCTTGCTTATTTTTCCAAGTGCCATAAAGTACGCTATCATGTTTACAGTATGTCAGAATGATTGTCATATAAAGAAATATAAACAGGCAATATCTTCAGTATGTGGGTAAAAATACTCAGAGCTTTCTAAAAGCCCTAAAACCAAATGCCAAAAATCAAATCACTACATTGAGACTAGGTGGGCTGTTATGTATAGGTTAAGTCTTTTTGAGTGAATATACTTTCATTGAAAGAAAGAGCTACAGTTGACTTTCTTTTGTGATTAAACTGTGGACTCTGGCTGGCTACAGGGAGGGTTATGCATCATCATTTTTTTAACCCTATGTTAAATATCCAATAATTTTTAGAATGAATGTATTAATACACGAATAAATGGACAGATACATTTAGCAGAATTATATTTGATTTGTGATTTTTAGCTTTCTGGTTTTCAATCTGAGACACTCAAGCACTCTAATGTTGTAGTATTTTCAATCATCTTAAACACACTTCTATCCTAAACCTTAATTTGGGAAAATTAAAAAAGTCAGAAGGTAAGGCCTATGATTCATATATAGGCCAAAGATGCTTCTGCTTATTATGTAGCTATACTTAGGAATAAAATAGACCCAAAGTCAAAATGAGATCCATAGAACTTTCTACATCTATTACAATAAAGATTTTTCTAATCAGCAAAGCTATCAGTTACTACAACTTCTTCTTCTTATTATTATTTTTTAAAGATTTTATTTCATTATTTTTAGAAAGAGGGAAAGGGAGAGAGGCAGAGAGGGAGAGGGACATCAATGTATGGTTGCTTTTCATCTGCCTCCAGCCACAGACCTGACTGGAGACCTGGTTTGCAACCTTGTTATGTACCTTGGCTGGGGAATCAAACCTGCGACCTTTGGGTTTGCAGGCCGGCACCTTATCCACTGTGCTACCAGCCAGGGCCTTACAACTTATTCTTTTTGGAGCTTCCATCTTAAATAGTAGATTTATTTATTTATTTATTTAGGCTGTGAACAGGTCTTACTTCTTTCAATGCCCTCTGTTTTTCCTCTACATGTGTTTTACAAGGAAATGGGACTACTAGGCGGAGGGGGACAAAATGGGAAAAATTGGGACAATTTTTGTAATAGCAAAATAAATGAAATATATATATATATTTTTAAAAAGCTCAGTTAGAATGGAAGGGCAGATAAAGTGCTTCCCAGGCAAGGTAAAACTATAGAAGTTCATCATCACCAAGCCGTTATTATATGAAATGTTAAAGGGATTTGTTTAAGAAAAAGAAGAACATCAAAACTATGAACATTAAATGGCAATATATTCACAACTACCAACAATTCAATCTAAAAACTAAGCAAACAAACAGAACAGAAACAGAATCCTAGTTATGGAGATCATTTGGATGGTTGCCAGTTGGGAGGGGGAAGGTGAGAAACGGGGGAAAGGTGCAGGTAATAAGAAGTACAAATTGACAGTTACTAAATATTCAGGGGGATGTTAAGAACATTGTAGGAAATGGATGCATCCAAACGACTTACATGCATGATCCATGGGCATATAGAAGAGGAGCAGATTGCGGGAAGGAATGGGAGGTACTGGGTGGAGCAAAGGGGGAAAAATTGGGACAACTATAATAGCATAACCAATAAAATACATTTAAAAAGGATGTGTCATATTGACTTATAACATTCAACACCTTGTTTAATGATTTTTCAATTGATAATTGCATATCCAATTTTTATCTGGTTTGTTTTTTATTAACAGGGGTATCATACAGTCTGATGGCCTTAATTGGCTCTTTTAAATATTTTTAATACACACAAAATATCATCATTGTCCCACTTCCTTATCCCATCACCCCTCTGGTCACAAAATAGAAGCTTTTGAGAGATATATTACTTTTTCTTGTTTTCATACAAATGCAGCTTGTCAGGCACGGTGCAAAATATAGACTAGATTGAATCAAAGCAGTGTTCTACTGCTTTCCCTATGTGTAGGAAGAGATACTAACAAGAATCAGATTTTCCTGGATCAGTAACGGAGAAAACAATGTCTGGCACAGTAATTCTTTGAACTGGAGCCCTGAGGGCAAGTACTGACATGACCTCATGACCTTCTATGGTATGCAGTGCCTTATGCACAAAAATAGTTTGTTTTTTTTTCCTTGTTGAAATGAAATGGACCGAATCAGATTTGTGGTACTAAATTTTTTAGTGTCTGTAAATATTTAGATTTATTTCAAAAGATTCTATGTTCTCAATTCATCTGGTCAAATCAGGAGTTTCAGTTTTGATTCCATGTAACTTATTTACGAAATGGATTTAAAATAGATGTTTAGGAAGGTATCTTACAATATTTTCACTTGTTCAGAAGGACATGGAAGACAACTAATAATTCAATGATTCATTCTTGAATTATTAGGTTAGTAATTGTACTTATTAAGCACCACAGAATTTGGAGTGAGAACCTGAAATTCATGATTTGCCATTGATTCATTGAGTGACCTGAAGTAATATAATTAACCTCTGTTACACTCAACTTCCCCATCTATAAAAATGGGGCTAATTATATCAACCTTACGTAGTTGTTAAGGTTTAAAAGATATCATGTAAGTAAAAGTGTTTTTTAAACTGTATAGTTGCTAAAAATATATAATGCAATATTATTTCACTAGACTATGAATTATTTTAGGGTGATTGGCCATGTTGTAGTCATACGTATAAAGATTTTAACACATAAGAACAAAACAGATGAGCGGAGCAGAATAAGAGACACAGGAAAAAAAAAAAAGGAGCAGAATGATGGTGACTAGGAGAGAGGGGGAGAAGCAGGGAAGTGTGGAGAGGATTCACTCAAGGAGCTAGTGTGAAGGGCCCAGGGAAACGGACAATGAGGTGGGGATTGGCAGTGGGAGAAGCGGCAGGGAGGGTGGGGCAGGGGAGAGCAATGGGGGGACAATTAAAAACAATTATAATACAACAATAATAAACAACATTAAAAAGGATTATTCCTGGTATGTAGTAGGTGCTCAGTAAACAGTGAATAAATGCACAAGTGAATAAATTAAGGCTACTAGAGTTACAAAAATTCATATGATTTTTGCTCTCAGAAAATTCATAATCTACTAGAGAATATGGATGTATATACAATATACTATACCGCAATTTGAAATTGTACCTGTACAACCATAGTAGTGTTACATTAATCACTTATTTGGGAATTTTTGTTTCTTCTTTTCTCTCTGCAAAGATCTGCAGAGAAACATGCAAACACTAATTCAAGATCACATTGATATATGCTATTTAAAAATTTCTATACATTTTCCTATATAAACAAAGAAAAATAAAATTAGAATTTTTAGTCAGAAAAAATACTTTAGATACATATCTAGTAAAGAAGATAAGCCCATATTATATGGATGTGCTTTTAACAAAAATAGGCAAATGACCTTCGTTTCCTCTTTCACTGTCTTTGATGCAGGTACAATGGTTTTCTAGAAAATCCATACTGACTGACCTTTGTGATTTCTCATGAGAAAGGGAAAGTAAGCCTAATGTTCAACTCCAGTGGAAAGAAATCTTGAATTGATTAAGATGTCAATTATAATAACTTGCATCTCAAGAATATTTCCTACCAGAAATGTTCCTATTGACAAGCCAGAAATAGCTCTACTTAGTAAGTGCTTAAATCATTCCCATTAATGGACCAGAGGACCTTATAGGTCCTTCTTCCCTCTAAAATTCCTTAAAAATAAAAGCCCTAGAACAATTAGGGTTAGCTCTCTAGTGAATTGCATCTGGAACATGAAATCACTTATGGGTGGAAGAGATTATTGGACAGTAGTTGGCCCCCGCTGATTCGTTGGTAAAAGGAAGGAACCACAGATGGGTCAATTCAAGGTTTGCGTTAGTTTCACCCACAATTCAGTATTAGTCACTTGTGTGACTATGGTAAGGTTCATAAGCAATGGACACAGGATTTAAGCTGGAGGGATTTCAAGTATAGTCATCAATCCTGTTAGGCAAAGGGATTCTAAAAGTATCCGGCAACTTCCATATTCATTTTCAGATGCATAATGTTACTTTGTATTTGTATTTCTTTGAAGCATGTTGTCTTTATATCAACATTCGGATAGGGGGAATGACAATACCTTCAGGTTGTAGATACAGAAAACAAAGCAGAGTTAGGCACCCACAAAAGTGACTAATACTTACTGACGGAGCTGCTGAAATGAGAATGCTCAGATCACCTGGTCACTTTTCCACAGATGTTTGTTTGTTTTTCACTAGATTGCTTCTTTTTTGTTTCTTTTAAAAATAATTTAAATTAAATTAAATGTATTGGTATGACGGGTTAATAAGATTATATAGATTTCAAGTGTACATTTTTAGATACATGATTTGTGCATTCCAATGTGTGCCCATAGCCCAAAGCCAAACCTTATTCCATGATCATATATTTGATCTCCTTTCCTCTTTACTTGCTATCCCTCCCAGCCCCTTTTCCTCTGGTAACCACGAGTTTTATAATTTTTCTTGTTTGTTTATTTGTTGCTTTCAATTGTATAGCCCATATAAGTAGAATCATATGGTTTCTGAATTATTATGTCTGATTTACTTTGCTCAGTATGATATTCTCCATTAATATCAAGATCCATTAATGTTGTTGCAAATAGTAGTATTTCACCTTTTCTTAAGGCTAAGTGGTATATGCACCACATCTTTATCCAACCATTTTCCAAATGATGCTTCAATTGTTTTCATGTCTTGGCCTCTGTGAACAATGTTAAAATGAACATAGAGGTGTATACATCTTTGCAAATAAAATGTTTTAAATATTTTAGTAATAGCACATCTTTTGCATACTTGGTAGAATGAAAAAAGGGTAAAGGTGACAGTGAATGGTGGAAAATAATAAGTCTTGAATTACTTGGTTGTAATGTAAAAAAAAAGTAGATAAAAATATAGCTCCAGACAGAAAAAGCAAGATTAAAAATAGGGCACAATTTAGTGCAGAAAGGATTCTGATTCTCTTTCTTTCTTCTCTCTCTCTCTCTCTCTCTTTCTTTCTCTCTCTCTCTCTCTCTCTTTCTTTCTTTCTTTCTTTCTTTCTTTCTTTCTTTCTTTCTTTCTTTCTTTCTTTCTTCTTTCCTTCTCTTTCTCTCTCTTTCTTCTCATTTTTGCAGCCAAAAGAGAAGCAAAAGGGCAACATAGATCTATAAACATTAATAATTAAATCAGGAGAGATTGAGATAGAGATTGCTAGAATCACATGTAATTTTCTTAAAGTCACATGGACTTCCTCAGATTTACTCTCTGGCTTCAAGTACTGGGGCAGCAGCTCAAAAGGCACCCAGGCCATACAATTAAGAACTGAAGTGTCTGGCATCAGGGCCAGAGCTAGAGGGGCAGCTTTCTCCCAGATTAAAATACTAGCAGAGGCCATTTTTTCCTTTTCTGACCCCTTCCCCCAGAGACAGCAAGTGGGTGCGTCTTTATCAACCTATATCACATTGCTCCCCTTAATCTGGTGATTCCCCATGCTGTGCCACACCAACTTACACTCACACTCAAACTGTTTCCAGTGGCTTTTCCATACAAGTAGTCCCTCTTGGCTTATGCTGCAGACATTCTTAATTTCCTCAAATAAACAAAATTTGACCTCTGTATTTCTTATACCTCTTGCTAAGTGGCCCAAGGCCTAGCACTAATGACAGCCAGTCTTAGTTTGTAGTGTGGTCTCTCCTGTGCACCTCTAAGCCCAGCATAAATAGAAGTCATCTTCTGATCACTTTATTGCCTATGCTGGGTGTCTCCAGACAGAGCATGGGTAGGAGGTTGGGGGTCAGTGGACAGTGGTCACAGCCAGTCCTTGCAACTGATTGGCCTGGGGGTAAAACCCTCTCATTGACTTGCCAACATTAATCCAGGCTCAATTACAAGAAGGTGTACATAGTCCACAAGAAGGCGCACCTTGAGTTCTCAGCTTGGGTGATTGAGAAGGCTGTGCAACTGTACCCTATATAATACGTACTACATTAGGCTACTCTGCCAAGTTGGGAGACCTATCAGTTCTACCCATGATGTACAAACACACACAGGGAGGCTGCCAAACTAAGGAGAAAGAAAGCATGTCCCAAGTGAAAAAATGGAACAAAACTCCAGAAAAAAAAAAAACCTGAATAAAATGAAAATAAGCAATCCATTAGATACAGTGTTCAAAACCCTGGTTATAAGGATGCTCAATAAACTGAGAGGAAAAGTAGTTGAACTTAGAGAGAAGTTCAACAACATAAAAAAGGGCATAGAAACCATAAAAAAGACATAGAAACCTTAAAAAAAGAACCAGTCATAAATGAAAGATATGCTAACCTCAATGAAGAATAATTTACAGAGAATCAACAATGGGGTAAATAAAGCTGAGAATCAAATCAGCAATATCAAATATAAAAAAGTAAAAACACCCAATCAAAACAGCAAAAAAAAAAAAAAAAAAAAAAAAAAAAAAAAAAAAAAAAAAAAAAAAAAAAAAAAAAAAAAAAAAAAAAAAAAAAAAAAAAAAAAAGAATTAAAAACTGAAGTATAAGGATCTTTTGGGACAATTTCAAACATATCAATATTTGCATCATAGGGGTGCCCAAAAGAAAAAAGAGAACATGAAGGGAAAAGGACTTAATGGACATGGACAATCAACAGTGTGGTTGGTGATGACTAGGGGGAAAGGGTATAAGGGGACTGAATGGTAATTGAAAAAACACAATAAAGATTAAACAATAATGAGATACCACTTTATGCCAGTCAGAATGGCCATTATTAATAAATCAACAAACAACAAATGCTGGTGAGGATGTGGAGAAAAAAGAACTCTAGTGCATTGTTGGTGAGAATGCAGACTGGCACAACCACTATAGAAAACAGCATAGAATTTCCTCAAAAGACTGAAACTGTAACTGCCTTATGACCCAGTGATCCCACTGCTAGGATTATACCCAAGGTACCCTGAAATACCAATTCACAAGAACCTACCTGCAGTGCTATTTACGATAGCCAAGTGCTGGAAACTGCCTAAGTGCCTATCAGTGGATGAACGGACAAAACAAAAAAACAATCAAACAAAAAAACATCCGTGGTACATTTATACATTGGAATATTTATGCAGCAGAAAGAAAGAAGGAACTCCTACAATTGCATGGTTGGAACTGGAGAGTGTCATGCTTAGTGAAGTGAGCCAGGTGGCAAAAGGCAAATACCATTTGATCCTACTTATACAGGAAACCAATGAATGAAACAAACATACAGACAGAATGGAACCAGAGATATGGAACAAAAAGAAGGAGCAGAATGATGATGACCAGAGGGGAGGAGTTGGAGTAGGGGAAAGTAGGGGAAGGGTTAGCAGAGTAGATAATGTGAAAAACCCATAAACATGAACAACAACAAGGTGGGGATTGACTGCGGAGAGGGGAGGGGAGGGCAGGGTGAGAGGGACTAGGTAAGAGCAATGGGGAAAAATAAAAAAAAATGTAATAAAACAACATTAAATTAATAAAAAATTAATTTTAAAAATAAGTAAAATATTAAATCAAAAGGAAAGTAAACATATTTGAAAAAAATATTGACAGAAAACTTCCCTAACCTGGTGAAAGAAATGCACATATAATCCAGGAAGTGCAGAGAGTCCCAAATAAAATGAATCCAAAGAGGTCCAAACTAAACACATCAAGTTAAAATGCCAAAGGTTAAAGACAGAGAACTTAAAAATAGCAAGAGAAAAGCAGTTAGTTACCTACAAGGGATCTCCCATAAGACTGTCAACTGATTTCTACATAGGGACATTGCAGGTCAGAAGAGATTGGCAAGAAATTTTCAAAGTGATGAGAAGCAATGACCTAAAATGAAGATTACTCTACCCAGCAACACTATCATTTAGAATCAAAAGACAAATAAAGAGCCTGACAGATAAGAAAAGGCTAAAGGGGTTCATCACCATCAGACCAGTATTAAATGAAATGTTAAAGGGCCTTGTTGAAGAAGAAGAAGAAGAAGAAGAAGAAGAAGAAGAAGAAGAAGAAGAAGAAGAAGAAGAAGAAAATATGAACAGTATTATGGTACTAAATACATATTTATCCAACAATTGAATCTAAAAAAAAAGACAAAATAAACAAACAATAAGAGCAGAAACAGACTCACAGATGTAGCTATGAGTGCTATGGCAACATTTTGATGGTTGCCAGATTGAAGGGGTGTTAGGAAGTTAGGTGCAAAGGATGAAGAGATCAAGAAGTACAAATTGGTAGTAACAGAGTAGTCTTGGGGATGTAAAGTATAACATAGGAAATATGGTGAATAATATTGTAAAAACAATGTATACTGTCAGATGGGATTGAGGTTTATCAGGATGATCACTTATTAAGTTACATAATGTCTAATCATTGGGATGTACACCTAAAACACCTAAAACACAATATTGTATGTCAACTATATTTTTATATTTTAATCCTCAACTGAATCTATATTAATTGATTTCAGAGGGAAAGGAAAGGAGAGAGGAAGGAAGGGAAAGAGAGAGAAACATTGATGTGAGAGAGAAATATTGATTGTTTGTCTCCTGCACACACCCCAACCAGGAATCTAACCTGCAGCAACCCAGGTATGTGTCCTGACCAGGCACCAAACCCACAACCTTTTGGTTTACAGGAGGGCATGCCAACCAACTGAGCCATCCTGCGAGTGCTCTATGTCAAGTGTAATTGAAAAATTTTTAAAAAGGATAAAACATGACAAGGGTCTGCCACATACCTAATGTAAGAAGAAAAATTGTATTTTCAGAGCTATTTCTTGTTTCATGCGGATGGGTGTACAGCCCTCAGGGGCGCAAGGTGGTAAGTGGGAAGCCATTTGCATTCCAGCCCCTTGGCAAGACAGAATTGAGACTTTTTTCTTTTCTAATGAGAATTCTGGCAATCTCTGAAGACTTTTGTTTCCATCTTCACTCTTTCTCATGCCCTAAGGTGCTTGTGGAAATTAATTTTTTTGTAGAGCGTGGGTGAGACCTACTTAGATCAGAAAGAGTGCAAGGGAACCGTTGGAGAGGTACACATGCTGGAAGAGACAGGGTTCAACACTGTTAGAGCAATAGTGATAAACTGAAATGTGTAATTTAAAGAATATATGGTAACCTAAGAGTGTGATTAGTTTTTTTTTTTTTTTAAATAAAGAATCAGAAAGGAGTTCAGATAAATATGCTGCTTTATGTGCTTTGTTTGTTTGTTTAACCTTTGGATACTATTTTTAGCCATTATAATTATTTTAAAATATAAACAAAATATCTCATTCAAAGCCTTCATAACTTGAAGCTATTTTTCTTTCTCTGAAGAAGCATCCATCTGAAATGGAAACAAAGTCAGAGAAATTAAATTTGTGTTACTTTCTAGAAACTACCCTTACACACACCACAATCCATTCTCATTTAAGGAACTGACTGCAAGAAACCAGCCCACATTGAAAGTGATTCATGAACAATGCTTCCTTGAAGGTACGATGTCCTGTTTTAGGGAATGTTCAGACTTTAATGAGAATGGAAAGATAGACCCTCTTCAACATTAACTGAGATACATAAATATGAAACATATCAGGGCTGTGAATAAACTGCCTTGTAAATAGGCTGTAAACTTTCATCATTCTATTTTTTATTATTTTAAAATATATTTTATTACTTTCATCATTCTAAAGATAAATTTAAGATAATTTTATTAAAGACAATAGGCAGAATTAAAAATGGATAAGAAAACTAAGGCCTCACACTGAAAATAAAAATGGCCTCACAAAACACTTTGGATGATACACCTGAACGATAACAAAATCTAAACCTTATTGTGCTTGATTTTTTAAAAGGTATAACAGTGTAACAATTATCATTATTTTAGAAGAGAAATTTAGAAACTCGTAAGTAGCAGGTTCCCACAGTTTAAATGCTTTTCTTAGAAACTGTAACCATATTTCAGTGCTGAGTTAATGTTATACCTTTGGATTACTAATTTCTTTTTATTACACCTGGGGGCACTTCTTTAAATTATGTAGCTCAGGGTCACAGTATTTCTCTAAACTAAACTGGATGTCCTAATTTAAATTAGAAGTTATATTACTACCTAGTTGTTAAACATAGTAAGTAGACTTAGGTTTCTCTGTGATTTAGTGTTAGATCTCTAACCAGAAAATATATCCTAATTTTCATATTTACCATTAATATTTTTAAACTAGAAAATCTTAATAGGTAGTTAAAATTGGTTTTGCAGATTATTGGGAGAATAAAATGCAATTGTATGGCGAACAGAGAAGAATAATTTTAAAACAACAGAGCATTAGTTGGATGAGATACCCTGTAATCCAGAGGCAAGATTTTCTTTAAATCACCTGTTCTTGGTACCATCTTACTTTGTACATCGCCTATCTTGCTATTTTTAAAAATAGCTTTGGGTTTATATTTCAATGTTTTATTATTTGATAATGTGATTTATGAAAAAATGGGAAGTCCCCCTAATCCTTGTCTCACCTTCCACACAAAAATGATGCTTTAATAGTATAGGTCAAAAAACTACGTATAATTAAAGGTTTGGTTGAAGAAACAAGTAAATGTATAGCTCCTAAATTATACAGTGCCTCCAAGTTCTGATTGCTCTCTTTTACAAATGTTCTTGTCTTTCTACTTAGATACCTCTAACTTGTTCTCCAAAATCTAATGTGTAAGAAGTTAAGCCTCCCTCAAGCACTTCTTTGACTATGCTCAGAAAAGCATTATTTGCTTGAACAAATCGCAGGTACTAAACATTAACCAGGCAATTAGTTTGCTGTTTTGTGGACACTTCCTTAAACAGCATATGCAAATTCCATTTTGGGGGAACTTAAAACATAAACAATAAAATCCCTTGCCAAGGTACTTGCATTTTTTTCCACTAGAGGTCTCTCTCGTAACAGCTTTCTTTTTGTTGGGATCATTAATCATTTTACTCAAAGGAAAAATTCTACCTTTAGATTGGAATGCTTGTCCTTACCATGTTATGTTATAGAAAGATGCAATATCTCCTTATCTTGTTCTCCTCCTTGATGAGTAGATATCGAGTTGACCGAATGAACGATCTTGGGTATTTTATTACACAATGACTTACACTTGAGTCATTTGAACTTTCACCTGAACTTGAAAAAAGTCTCCCAATATGACCATTAAAACAATATGCTACCATAAATATGTCTTATCAACAAGCACTAAACAGTTGGTCTTTGAATCCTCCTGAGGACATCTAAGATCTGGTGTCAATTTGTATTATATAATTGCAAGCCTGAACTATTTTGCATTCTTTTCCCCCACTTTCCAAGAAATGAAAGTATATTTTTTCATATGTGTAAGGTTTTTGAATTTTTGCTATTTTCTTATATATTCCTTTTATAAAAATAAGCTATTAACTTCAAATAAATTTATATTTCATCATGGAGTCTTATTTTTAATATGTTTTCTGGGGGAAATACTAATTAGGATCTTTGTTTCTTACAAAAAAAAAATGTCTCCTGCCATTAACACATCTGAAAAGACCAGGAAATTTCAATAATGTTAAACAGGAAGAAAGCAAAATGAAAACAAGCACTGAATACATACTCTCAAAGAATAATTCAGAATTGCCTTAAAAAAAAAAGTACTATAGAATGAAACACACTAACATCAGTCACAAAGCCATTTAAATATCCAGAAAACTCAAAAGAGTTCAGATTTCTGAGTGTAGAAGTAGAAAGACGGTGCTGTGCTCCTGACACAAGAAATTCAATGGGAAGATGTGAAATGTGAAGAAGCAAAGGCTCGCCTAGCAAATCAATTTTAGTGTTAAACTGAAGCTAGAGAGTGTCTGTATGAAAAGATACAGTGGCTAAGCACAGAGCAATAGTGTATAATAAAAAAGGGCACCAGGAAGTTTGACAGGCTGAAAAATGTACCCTCACCTGGCCAGGAGAACACAGACCTGTCAGACAACAGTTTTGAGAATCAGAAACTATACTATAAAGGAAGCAGAAAATAGACAATGTATTATTTACATATTGAAATTTGATTCTGCTACTCCAAAAGTTTATCTGACACCTCTTCTTCCAACTGCAATTTATTAAGCAGTTGAACACATAATTTATTTCCACACCACGTTAGACACACAGCGTATTTGTGATGGAAGCTAAATGTTCATCTGCAACTGCTTCAACTACTTTAACTAAATTACTGGTCAGTTAATGAAAAACAATCGATGAAAAAAATATGAGGTTGACTGGCACGTTTTAAAATTTGAGTGACTTGGTTAGAGAGATATTTTACAAATCTTGGTCTCCTTGTTTTACTGACAGTCCCTTCCCCTTCAATGAAGGACTTGCAGGTGATCTATCTGGCTGTTCAGATGGCTGAAATAATAGCATAGGTGTGACAGACTTGGGAGAGTTTAGTTCAGAAAGATGGCTTAAGGACCAATTTTTTCATTTTACAGTTGAAGAGACTTTTCAAAGAGGTAAAGTGACTACTGTAGGACTGATATGTGATTGGATTGTTCTAGTAGTTAAGAAAAAGACTCAACTGTTTTTTTTCTTACAAACAAACAAGCAGCAGTATGCAATCATCATAACAGTGTATACACTACAGAGGTGATAGGTTCTAAAAGCTTTGAGAATCAAGGGCATGTTAATAACATTTACTAAAAAACTTATTCTCAAATATTAGCTGACTTCTTTTGGTGGAATATGAAATAGGTGCCATTTATAAGAAAATTAATTTTTAGGACAGGCATTCAATACAGGTAGGTTTTTAAAAAAGTCTATCAGAGGGCACTACTCTGCCTGTACACATATGTTTTCTTAATGTTTCTGGTCCTAAATTATGGACTATTACTATTGGTTTCAGGCAGCTTTAATTCCTTTTAATCTATATAGATACATTTTTTGGAAGTTATCAGGGTTAACAAAAAATCATTAACAAAAATTGCACAAGTTGCAGGTTCACAATTCCACACACGTCACCTGTACACTACTGTATTGTGTGTTCCCACGCCCCAAGCTGCCTTCTAACATCACCATTTATCCTCCCTATAACCACCCCCCCAGCTCTCTGCCCCCACACCCTGGCAAATATCACACTGTTGTTTCTGTCCATGAGCCTTTTTTTCCCCTCCATTCCTCCAACCCCCACCTACCAAGTTCCTCAATCCCCTCCACAGCTGTCAGCCTGCTCTCTGAATCTGTCTGTACTTTGCTTGTTAGTTCATTTTGTCAATTAGATTCCACATATGAGTGAAACCATATGGTACTTGTCTGTCTTTGACTGGTTTATCTCACTTAGCATAATACTCCCCAGGTCCATTCATGCTGTTGCAAAGGGTAAAATTTTCTTCCTTTTTATGGCCAATTAGTATTCCACTGTGTAAAATGCACCACAGATTTTCATCCACTCATCTACTGATAGGCACTTGGGCTATTTCCAAATCTTGGCTATTGTAAATAGCACCGCAATCAACATAGGGGTGCTATGAATATATTCCTTTGAATTAGTGTTTTGGGTTTCTTTGGATATAGTCCTGGAAGTGGAACTGCTGGGTCATAAGGCAGGTCCATTTTTAATTTTTTGAGTTAGCTCCATACTGCTTTCCACATCGACTGAAGCAATCTGTATTCCCACCAATAGTGATAAGGTTTTCCTTTTCTCCATATTCTTACCAACACTTGTTTGTTGATTTATTGATGATTGCCATCATGAAAGGTGTGAGGTGATATCTCATTGTGATTTTAATTGGGACTTCTCTGCTGATTAGTGATGTTGAGCATATTTTCATATGTCTATTGGCCTTCTGTATGTCTTTTTGGGAGAAGTGCCTGTATAGATCATTTGCCCATTTTAAAATTAATTTGTTTGTTCTTTTGGTATTGAGTATTATGCTATTTATAACTTTTTGATATTAACTCCTTATCATATTGACAAATATGTTCTCACATTCAGTGAGAACATTACTAACAAGAGGATAAAGTCACTCAATCAGCAACCTCCAAATGGACCAAATATAAAATTGTCCAAATTATGAAGAAGGATTCTGCAGAAGTGTGGGGGTTTTGTGCCCCTTCTTCCCAAGGTAGTTTTTGATTGAAATTAGTTCATGGTCAAACTTGAATATTTTAAAACACAACTTTGAAAAATCAATGGTAAAAATAAGTTGTCATTAAAACACAGAAGCTGAAAATCTATACAAGAGAAATTAGTACTGAGGGAACAAAGCTGGCTTTTTCCTTGAAAAGAATATGACATTGCATTTTCATGAGATCCTTCTCTACATGTCTACACAAGAAAGGCAGCTGATAACTACATTTCTGTGTGTTTATCCAATCACTTTTATTCAGATAAATTATTGACATTCTGATGTTGAACATATTATGGAAAAATGTGTAAAAATTTTTCAGATTTAAACAAGTCACATTATAGTATTTTCCTCAATAACCCTTTAGGGAAAAATAATATGTTTGTTCTATTATTTACCAGGGATTTATAAAGGGATGCAATTGATTTAGATTTATATACAGCCTTAATTAGAAGGCTTTACTTTTAATATTTCGAAGTGGGAGAAAAATAACTCAGAACTCCTTTCTTTGCACCTAATCATTATTTCTGCCTTTATCTTTTAATTTTAATGTTTTTTCTTTCTCTTTGATTCTCATATGACATTTTAGAAAGTTATTTGCTTAACTTCTGTTTCCACATCCATTTTAAATCCTGGATGAGTTTCATGAGGTCAGTGAAAACTATGTGAAAGACAATGTAAATTCATTTCAGTGATTTTTAAAGGAGGTACTTCTTAATTAGTTTGTATGTATACAGTAGATCTGTTTTTCTTTTTTTAGGCCACCACCAAATTAGAACTATCCAGGTATCCCACCTTGTATTAAGTTATAGATTGGAGTAATTCCTGATCAGAGATAAAAATGCAAAGAAATATGGGTCAACAATGCGTTCTCTCTCCATTGAAAAGATTGGGTTTATTGCTCAACCAGTAAGCTGAGCCTTCTTGTGTGGCCAATCAGGGTGTGGGCACAATTTATGAGACAAACCCAGAAATAGGTTCTTGTTTTACTTTTGGAAATTTGCATGTTTTTCTTCTGTGATCATTAAGATTTTAACAAGTGTTTCCTTGATGGAGTGATTTACAGGTGGTTGTTAAGTTTAAATAGCATGTTATCCTGCCTGTGCCATGACTGTTCACTGATTAGATCATGCAGATGTGTGTGCGCAGAACAGCAACAGACTGTTGCACTTAGCTCAGACTTGGGTGAACGTAAGGGGAATTTGGCACTTCTTATTTAAAAGACTTTCCCTTAATGGGGAAAGATTCTTTTTCTGAAGTAAAATTTCAAAGCGCCTTGTTGACCGTTCTTTTTGCTTGGCAGATAACTATGATACAGGAAACAATAAAATTTCATTTGCTTTAGTTTACTTTTGAAAGGACCTACTTACTTTCATAGGACTTTGACATATTTATGTGGTATTTCTCTTTTAAAATGCAAAAATAGTTTTTAAAAACTATTTTTCAGTAGCTACATGATTCATCATTTAAATTGCTTTGTTTACAACACATTTTTGACATAAATAAATATGAATATTGAACCAGTACAAATGCCTTGAGCAGTTAGCTTAGTAAATCATAATCAGCTGTCATTATGAGTTGAAACACATCTACATAGTGAGTAGCATGTTTGTTGTGCCTAATCAGAACAGTATGTAATCTGTGAGTGTATCTGAAGGTTTACCAAACAAGGATTCTTTACAAGTTACATTTTGTGTCCTGGAAAGTTTCATAAGAAGAACAAGGTATCTGAAAATAAATAAATAAATAAATGGAGAGCAACATGTTGGTTTCAAATACATAAAAAAATTAAAAATTGAATTAAAAAGCTTTGAGCATTGTATTTAATAGGTGTTAATAAACAGCCAAAGTTTTATGGCTCAATGTTGATAAAAATAAGTTTTCAGTGAAAATTTTTCTCTGTGTTATTGTTTATACTGATCCTTTATTCTTTACTCCCTGTGGATCTGACATCAGAACATGTCTTAACAGTTAACCTTCTCTTTTCTAATTCTCAGCTCAAAATGTCTACTTACCCATGTAAGTAACATAACTCTGTGGTTATGTTTCATGTAATTTGAGATAAACCATATTTACTAAGGGTAAACTGACATGTGTAATTTCAAGAAGGACATATGCCATAGGTGGATTCTTGAAGGAGAGGGAAGGAGAGTCTCAGAAGAGCTTGGAATGAGCAAAATGTATTTTCAAAGATGTTGGATTCCTCTTCTGTATGCTTCTTTCAGTATCGGATTCTAAGCATTTTAGGCTTTCTCTCCCCTTTCCACATATGTACTTTTACCCACCCTGCCCACTCTTTCCACCCTATTCTCAAAGCATTTTATTGGACGTTGAACTGTTAAGTAAAAAGAGGCAAAATCTACCATTGACACTTTAGGAAAGTATTACCTACTGCATATGCCTAAATTCACACCACAGATTATTTACCCATACATTAACCAGCTTTGATCTCACTTTGCATAAATTTTCTTCAAATAAATACCATATAAAGAGCTAGATCTCTGAGTAATTTAATTCAATGTTTCAATGATGATCAGTATGATATTTTTAAAAATGCAACTTTAAAAGAAATGGCTAATAACTGATAAATAGGTAATAATTTCATAATTAGAGGTCAACTAATTTTTTATTTTATTAATGTTGATACCAAAATATTGCAATATGTTTTGAGTGGCTTTTCTTCTTGAAAGATTTAACTTGTAATAGACTTTCACTGAGTCACTATCTCATCTTTCACCTCTTCTGATAAATTATGCACACAGAAGACATAAATACTAGATTTTAAAAAGTAGGAATGAGGGAGTTTTGTTGTAAAATAAATTACTGGTTACTTATTGTATACATATAGGTACATATATATATATACACACACACACACACACACACATGTGTGCACGTGTGTGCAGGTGCACATATATACATATATATGTGTGTATATACATGTATAAATATAGTAAAACTCATTTAAAAGTGGTTCTTTGAAAAGATCTTGCTATTTTATAAGTCCATGCTTTATAATTGTCATAATCTAAAATAAGTCAGTACCCTGGCTGGTGACACAGTAGATGAGGTGCCTGCCTGCGAATCCAAAGTTTGCTGGTTCAATTCCCAGCCAGGGCACATAACCAGATTGCAAGCCAGGCCTCCAGCCAGGTCCATACCTGGAGGCAGGTGAAAGGCAGCCATATATTGATGTCTCTCTCCCTCTCTGCCTCTCTCCCTTCCCCGCTGTCTGGAAATAATCAATAAAATCTTTTAAAATATAAATAAATAAAATAAAAATAAAATAAGTCAGTAAATAGGTCTAGGTGAACATCTTTAAACTTATTTTGGCTGTTAGCCCTTTCTTTTTTCTGCTATTTCAGTATATTAAAGCCTAATATAATTTATGAAAATAATGCTACAAAATCACTCTTTAAATTTAGCTTGAAAATATGATATTGATTTAATTTGATAAAAATGTTAGTGTTTTCTCCTTTTGGTCACAGGAATATAGGAATAAAAAGATTTTTATGTAACTCTTAAAGAAAACCTTAAAATCTATATTTATCAGGGGGGAAAGCAATGTTCAGATTTCTTTCTTTCCCATGAGGAAATTAATTTATAGATATGTAGGGAGCAATATTAGATAGTAATGGTCTTTATAGGAAATTACTAAGAGACTGCTATATCTGTTTGACATTTGATAATTTTTGTAAAACAAGCTTAGAAAAATTAGAAATTTTAAGATGTTAGTCATGGGTAGAAAACTAATCTGAATTGAGAATGATTTTGATTTGTATTTGTTTCATCTAATTATATACTTTTGTGTATACATTAACCATGATTTTCAATCTGTTTGAGGTAACTTGGAAAAATGTGCCCAAGAGCTCCTTATTTTTCACCTTTTAAAGTGACTGAAGTTAAAATTGGGATAATATTTTAAAATATAAATGTATAATTTTAAATATACATTTTTATAACAATGTGTTTGTACAATGGGAAAACTAATATCAATTCCAAATTTCAAGTATTACTAATAATCCACACCTTATGTTAAATGCTGATCCTATGAAATATAGAAATAATTATTTATAAATAAATGTTCATTTTCCAGAAAATGTGAGAATATCTATGAATCCAGAAATTTTGTAACATATTTAAAGATGTAGGAACTTCTGAGAATATTCCAAAGAACCCTGAAACATCAAATCAAATGAACACAGGGTGAGCACAACAAAGTGGCAACATTTTAGTAAAATAAACACATACCACAGGTGTTATATTTTGAAATAAATTTATTCTTATGTAAATACATAAACATAGTCATTAAAAAAATTGTTCAAAAACATCTCCATTTATTGCAATAATAGACTTAATATGACTTCAGAATCTTGAGCATGCTTTCATGAACTTTTCTTTATCCGTAGACATCATAATGTTTTCAATCTTAGCTTTAATAGCCTCTTTATTGGAATGAGGCTGTTTATTAACATCTCTCTCACAAATGCTACATGCATAATAGTCTAAAAGATTTGCATCTGGTGAACTAGGCGGCCAGATTTCCTTTGGCCAGAATTCAGGAATATTAACACTGAGAAACTCTTACACCATTTTGGTGTTGTGTGCTGTTGCACCATCTTGTTGGAAGATAAAATGATGTACATTTGTGACTTGTTTCATCTATGGTACAACTACTCTCAAAATGTCAAGGTAAACATCAGCAGTCATCTTCAAGTCTTGTGGAAACAAATGCAGGGTCATGACATCTCCTTCATTGCTGACAACACCTAACACCATCAATGTAGCAGGAAATTTCATTTTTATCACAATAGGGATTTCATTAAGATTCTCACAGAGCCACCCGTTGTTTCTTCTGTTGACAATTTGGTCCTGCTGAAAAATCTCTTCATTGGAGAAGAAAATCAGAGGGTTTTTTCCTTTGGGATTTTTCAATGTTGTTAGCACTCTCTTTGCATTTTCAAAGCACCTTTCCTTTGTCTGCTGTGTCATAAACTGGCCTCTTCTAAGAACATCTGATCTGTATCTGGTATCTTCAGCAATAATCTTGGGAACCGTTGCATCTAGTATCTGCAGTTCTCTTGCTATGGAGCACATTGACTTTCCTGGATCTTTATTGATGATCTCCTGGATTCTGTGTACAATATTTGACCTTGTATGATCCTTGCATACATTATGCATTTTCCTTGTTGGCTTGGTGACATCAGGATCAGCATTATACACTTTCTTCATGTCGTAAACTGTACGTAAAGGAATATTATTGAAGCCTGCAATTTCCTTAGCAGTTTGCCCTGCAGGCAGTCCAGAAATTATGGTTGTCCTAACATCATATTCCTTCAACATGATGGTCACTCTCAGAATTTAATACTTTATGTTAACTCATAACCTTAGAAACATAGTTTTTCAAAATTAATAAGCACATAAAATAAGGAGATGCAATGTAATTGCCAATTTATCAGATGCACCCTGTACATGCACCCCTAAGTTCACAGAAGCATTATTTACAATAGCCATGATTTGGAAACAGCCTAAGTGCCCATCAGTAGATGAGTGGATAAAAAAGCTGTGGTATATTCACACAATGGAATACTATGCAGCAGTAAAAGAGGAATTTTTACTTTTTTTGACAGCATATATGGAACTGGAAACTATTATGTTAAGTGAAATAAGCCAGTCAAAAAAGATAAATACTATATATTCTTACTTTTAACTAGAATCTAATGAACAGAATAAATGAATGATCAAAATAGAATCAAGCACAGAAACATAGAACATCTGTAAATGAAGAGGGGAGAGTTGGGGGTTGCTTGGAAAGAAGCTGAAGAGATTAGACAAAGAACATATTGAATTATATGCATGACTCATTAACATAAATAATGATGTGGGTACTGACTGTGGGAATGGGGCGTGAGCTGGGGGAACTAAAGGGAAAAACTGTGACAACTGTAATAGTATAAATAATAAAAAAAAGACTAAAATAAAAAAATAAAGATGTAGGAAATTAAAAAACATATAAATGGTTCCAGTGAGAGGAAATGAATGAGTAAATGAAAAATGAATATTATAAGATGAGTTATTCCATGTGGATATGGGCACATTTTTGTCAGTCTGTTCCACAAGTGTTTATTAGTAATTGAAATTGTGAACCAGACCTATTTAGACCTTAACTATGTTAAAACTGAGGCTTTTTAGGTACTCAGTCAGACTTTGTACTATGAAAATAAAAGAACTATTTTGAATGCTACACAGGAAAAAAAAGTTTCTCATGAAAAAATAAGTTGTTCTAACAGGGCAAGCAATACATTTTCCAGTGTTGTGTTTTAATGCACCTTTAAGTATGAAATATCACAGCAGTGTTTCTTTGCTCTTTGGGGAGTGCCGAAAGCCTTTGCTGTTCATCCTGACTAAAGGCTCATCTAGAGTTGGAAAGAAGGAAATGTCATCACAGAAGCAGTTAGGTAACTCTTACAAAGCAACACTGACTATGGCACAAAATTTGTGGCACCAACTACAGGGGCCATGGCAGGTTTGCTGTGTGTGTAGCAACCCTTGACTACGAAATTTTAGAGAATAAAGGGATGTTATGGAAGAGATAGGAACCTCTTTAGAAGAAAGCCATTGGTAGAGGGTAGAGTGTTGCTCTATTAAAATATATGTTTGTTTTTCATGATTATTTATAAAATCCCAGTGTTCAGCTATACCAAATAGTTCACTTTGTTCATTGAAATAGCATAGTTATCTGTCAGGTAAATATATTAAGTCTGATGATGTCTCTCATGATAAAGAGTTTATCACAGTGAGTTTAATTTTGAAGGTGTCTACTCAACTGCTTAATGATAACACATAATTATTAATAATTCTGATTGCTGACAAAATAAATACAAAAAAGCAAAGAAGCAGGTATCATGTTTGAAAATATTAGGTCTGTCTAGAAAAAGTCCAATCCTTGTTAATATAATGAGAATGGTTTGTGCTAAATCAATGTACCCTGACAGCCAAGGACAATAAACTGGAATATGCATATGTGAACAATGATGACTTCACTGTAAGCATGTGTACTGTGTAGCTGTCATATCCAAAATAACAATGAGTATAGCAACAATTCTGCATCAAATTTTGTGTTAAGCTTGAACATTCCTCTTCCCAGATCCAGGAAGAGTATCCTGTGTAATATTAGGCTTGAAAATCAGCTGGGGTTCTGTCTGCCAGGGGGAGGTAGAAGTCTGCTAGTATCTCAGGCATCAACTTACAGGACCAACACACAAAGTCTTGTTTGAGGTTCTGACAGAAGGAGGATAGCTGGAAGTAGACATGTGCCTGCCATCTAAGGATAGATAACAAGATCATTGCTTCATTCAAATGCAACTAGTTTATGAAACCAATCCTATATTCCCATTTTCTTAAAGAGTATTTGTTGTATGAGTGATCCATTAATCATAGTAAAGTGTGGAGAATGGAATAGAACTCCAGGTAGTTAAAGACAAAGAGATATGTTATAGCTTCTCATGTGGCTCATAGAACTGTTGAAGAAGATAAAAGTACCACACCCTGCCTCTCAATGACCACAAAAATATTTTCCAGACACTGGGCAATATCCCTATTAATGCTGTTGTCAATATATATTGCTATCATAGATTTTGCTTCAGTAGAAATGAGGCAACTGCCACTTTTTTTTTTATAGATTTTATTTATTATTTCCAGAGGGAGGGGAAGAGAGAGAGGCAGAGAGGGAGAGAAGAATCAATGTATGGTTGCTTTTCATCTGCCTCCAGCTACAGACCTGACTGGAGACCTGGCTTGCAACCTGGTTATGTGCCCTGGCTGGGGAATCGAACCAGTGACCTTTGGATTCACAGGCCAGCACCTTATCCACTGTGCCACCAGCCAGGGCCTAACTGCCACATTTTTTACTGTAAATTTTACCCAATGCCATTCAGACTTTAAGCTGCAAAAAGTCTAGGGGATGTTGTTTACAGCTTTCTAGGCACCAGAGAGGAGTTTGGAATAAATATAGAATGCCAATTCATTCTTTCTATATAATTACTTGTTTGTTTTTCTTCAGTTGCATTGGGTTTGCAAAGATTTTTTGTTCTATACTATTTTTAAAATTTTATCTTTTAAATTTTTTATTGAATCTATTGGGACAGCATTTCTTAATGAAATCATATAGGTTTCAGGTGTACAATTCTATAAGACATCATTTGTACATTGTACAAAGATTTTTAAATAATTTTTTTTCAATCACAATTAAAAATTTGTTTTGCATGAACTTTGTTTCAGTTTATAGTATTAGAGCATGTCACAACCATAGTAGGTCAACTAATGCTTGGTTACTGAATTTCTGATAGTTCAAAGTAGAATCTATCAAACATTTATTTCTACCTTCTCTAGATTAAAAATATATATAAGTAAGCATTTGCTAATGTATTGCAGGATCTCTTGCCAATTTTCAGTTAGGTTTTTATTTAACTTTTTCTTTTTTAAATTTTATTGTTGTTGTATTACATCCATCCCCTTTTTGCTCCCCTCTGTCCCCCTCCCCACCCACCCATTATTTAACTTTTTCTTGAAAGAGATAAAACCAATTGGAAGCCTGGCAATAAACACAGCTTCTCCTTTTGGATCCCCTACATTAATTCCACAGTTGTTTTTAGATTTCTGCTGTGAAATATTCAACTGGAGGGCTGGCAAATGCAAATACATATTAGTAGTATAAAAACCTTGCTTCCTGAGAGAAGCAAAGGACAGGCTCAAATACAGAACTTTCTTTATTTGACGAAGCTGGTGCACCAGGATGTGGTGGTCTGGTCTTTCTGTCCAGCCTTCAGGGGCAGGGACATGGTGAGGCTGCTCCTTCATGGGCATCTCATAGTTTTCTTTGCTACATCTGGCAGACCTAGCCATTGCACATCCAGTGGTGTTCCCCATGTATCATCATTGAGAAGCCAGGATAGCTGATGGCACTGTTGACTCCACAGGGCCATACCTAAGGGTGTCATCTCAAATCAGATTGCCAGACTGGAAGTCTTGTTTCCTTCACTTATTATTTGATCTTGGATAAGTTACTTAAGCTTTCTGTGTCTTAGTTTACTTACCTATGAAATTGATAACTAGGAGCATTAAGTGTAATAATTCATGTTAAGCATTTAGAAAAGTATGTGGCACATTACAAACTAACATTTTATTATTATTATTATTATCATAATTATCATTATTATCCTTATTTCTGTTGGGAAAACAAATAAATGCTGGGCCCTCCCCAAAACACGATTGGAAATGCTATTCATCAGAAATAATAAAATGTGATCCGACGCTGAAACCCCCATCTTCCCCATCAAAAATCCTTTCAATGTTTATGCTTCCAATTGAAAAGGTACCAGGGGTCTGCTAGTCCATCTCCTGATTAATTCCTGGGAGTCTGAACCCCTTTCTCTAGAGAGAGGTTTTGAGACAGTCTCAGTGCCTTGTCATTTTCGCTGAATTAAGTTTGGCATAAATTCTTGGCTATTTCTGAGAATGGAAATAATAACCCTTCTTTCTTCCTTTAACTGATGCAGATTAGTATCTATTTTTATATTCCTTTGGTCATTTCAGGAGATATAACAGGATGAATATTAGACCCCTGGACTCAAGTCATCAGCTTTCTCAGTATTCCAGAGCAGAGCAGAACCTTTATTTTGTTTTAATCTCTTGACTGTATTGATAGTTAATAACCAGTATGATACTTAAAATTCAGAGAGACAATGGTGAAGAAAAGATCTTTCAACGTGAGCTTCATTTACTGGCTAACGATTGTGCTATTTATAAATTTTAGCTCAAACCTCATCACTAGTTTTCAATATGTTAATTCATGAAATTTCCTCTTTTTGAGTTAATGTAATACAGATCTAATCCTTATGCAATAATTCTAGCCTAGGCTTCTTTCCAGTCCACGGGAGTTATTTATATGCAATGTTCAAACAGAGATGATCTTTCCTATATGTACTAAATAACATTTGCATTTTTAAATGGAACATAGATTCAAAGTTGAGGGATAAGGTTATGGGGTCAAAGAAACATAGAGATTAGGTTTTTAACCATAACAGACTGTTACATATTGAAAATAGCAATGTCATACTTTTGCAAATTTCATGCTCTCATTGGAGACATAGAGGCCAAATAAAAAGAAAATTTCTTTATAAAAAGAATGACTGTGTTCCTCAATAACTATTAAGTAGCCCATATGGAGATCAGTGGCAATTAGAAAAGAAATACGAACAATTCCAAGAAGTGAAGTTCAAAACATTTCATGTAAAGAGATGGAAATAATTAGTGATTAGATTTCAAATGATTGGTGACAGGGAAGCAAATGTAAAATTGTAATTAATGGAGCTGTCTTTTTAAGGGAGAAAGTCACTATTTGCATAAGAACTAAATATTAAAAGATTATTTTAATGGTGCTGTGTTAAACTCTTGATTAATTAAAAAACTCATGGGAGAAACAGAATCAAAGCAAGGTAGGAGAGCAAAAAGCAGGCTCACTGAAAAATATCCTCACTTTTCTCTGGTTCTCTGGATCCATCCCTTAAAAAAAATGGTTTCAAGAAAGAGCAGTCTGTATGGCTCCTATTAATTCTCATGATTATATTAATAACTATAATAAATAGTTGATAAGAAATTGTGATTTTCCTCTGAAAATTAATAGGTATCTTAATTTGCAACCACTGCTTAGGTCCTATTGCCTTTTTACATTAGAATAAGGTTCTTTGAGTAATGGCTGACACTTTGTGTTCTCTACTGTATGAAGATTGTTTGTAGGGATGATGAATAATTCCTTCAGTGTCTAGTAAAATGTTTTCTACAGTACATCTCAAGTGGTGGAGGTTTATACTATGTTTGCTAAGCATTTTGAGATATGTTTCTGTCTTTTACACATTGGCTCTAGTTCCAGATTCTCATGCCTGTTTGTTAGTTATTAATATACTATTATTATTATGAGAAATCAAGGTTAAGAATTTTCTTCTTCATTGTTGTATTACATCCACCTTCTTTTTTACTCCCCTCTGTCCCCTTTGCCACCCACCTGCTCCCCACAAAGTCAATCCTGCTTGTTATCCATGTCCATGGTTCTTCCATGCTAGTTCCTTGACTAAACTGTTCCCCTCCTTTGCTTCCTACTCCCATCCCCACCCTCCCCTCTGAGCACTGAAGATCTATTCATTGTATTCATGTATCTGGTTCTGTTTTGCTTGTTTGTTTATTTTGTTCATTATTATCCTGTAATGGGTGAGATCATATGATATTTGTCTTTCACTGACTGGCTTATTTCACTAAGCATAATACTTTCCAGTTCCATCCATGTTGTTGCAAAGGGTAGGAGTTCCTTCTTTCTTTCTGCTGTATAGCATTCCATTGTGTAAATGTACCAAAATTTTTTGATCCAATCATTCACTGATGGGAACTTAGGCTGCTTCCAGCACTTGGCTGTTGTAAATAGTGCTGCTATGAATATAGCGGTACATAGGTTCTTATGAATTGGTGTTTCAGGGTTCTTTGGGTATAGTCCTAGTAGTAGAATTGCTGGATCAAAAGGCAGTTCCATTTTTAGTTTTTTAAGGAAATTACATACTGTTTTCCATAGTGGCTGCACCAGCCTGCATTCCCACCAACAGTGCACCAGGGTTCCCTTTTCCCCACATCCTTGCTAACACTTGCTTGTTGATTTGTTGCTGATTGCCATTCTGACAGGGGTGAGGTGGTATCTTATTGTGGTTTTAACTTGCATCTCACTGATGTCTTGTGATGTTCCACATTCTTTCATACGCCTTTGGGTCCTTTGTATGTCTTCCTCAGAGAGTTGTCTGTTTAGGACCTTTGCCCATTTTTTTAAAAAATTTTATTCAAGATTTTATTTCATTATTTTTAGAAGGAGGGGAAGGGAGAGAGGCAGAGAGGGAGTGAGACATCAATGCATGGTTGCTTTTCCACTGCCTCCAGCCACAGACCTGATTGGAGACCTGGTTTGCAACCTTGTAATGTGCCCTGGCTGGGGAACCAAACCTCCGACCTTTGGGTTTGCAGGTCCGCACCTTATCCACTGTGCTACCAGCCAGGGCCTTTTGCCCATTTTTAAAATTGGGCAGTTTCCCTGATATTGAGTCTCATAAGTTCTTTGTGTATTTTGGATATCAAACTCTTGTCAGAGTTATCATTGGCAAATATGTTTTCCCATACAGTTGGTTACCTTTTAATTTTGCTGGTGTTTTCTTTAGCTGAACAGAAACTTTACAGTTTGATATAGTCCCATTTATTTGTTCTTTTATTTCCTTTGCCCTTGAAGAAGTATCAGTAAACATATTTCTGCATAGGATATCTAATATTTTACTGCCTATATTTTTCTCCAGGACCTTTATGGTGGCACTGCTTATGTTTAAGTACTTTATCCATCTTGAGTTTATTCTGGTGTATGGTAAGTTGGTGGTCTAGTTTTATTATTATATTTTTGCATGTCTCTGTCTAGTTCTCCCAACACCACTTGTTGAAGAGACTGTTTTTTTTCCATTTTATGTTCCTTCCCCCTTTTTGGAATATTACTTGACCATAGAGTCCTGAGTTTATTTTTGGGCTCTCTATTCTGTTCCATTGATCTATATGTCTATTCGTATGCCAGTACCAGACTGGTTTGATGACAGTAGCCTTGTAGTATAGTTTGATGTCTGGTATTGTGATTCCTTCTACCTTGTTTTTCTTTCTCAAGATTGCTGAGGCTATTTGTGGGCATTTTTGGCTCCATAAAAATTTTTGAAGTATTTTTTCTATCACTGTGAAGTATGTCATTGGTATTTTAATTGGGATTGCATTGAATCTATAGATTGCTTTGGGTAGTATGGACATTTTAATTATGTTAACTCTTCCCATCCATGAACATAGTATATGCTTCCATTTATTTGTATCATCTTTGATTTCTTTCTTCAGTGTTCTGTAGTTTTTTGAGTACAAGTCTTTTACCTCCTTGGTTAAGTTTATTTCTAAGTACTTTTTTTCTTGTTGCTATGGTAAATGGGATTTGTTTTCTAGTTTCTATCTCTGATGTTTCATTGTTGATATACAAAAATGCTTTTGATTTCTGAATATTGACTTCATATCCAGCTATTTTGCTAAATTTACTTATTAGGTTGAAAATGTTTTTGGTGGAGTCTATCAGGTTTTGTATGTACATTATCATGTCATCTATAAATAATGACAGTTTGACTTCCTCCTTTCCAGTTTGGATACCTTTGATTCCTTTTCCTTCTTTGATAGCTATGGCTAAAACTTCTACAACGATGTTGAACAGAAGTGTAGAATGTGGACAACCTTGTCTTATTCCTGATCTTTGGGGGAAGGCTTTTAATTTTTGCCTGTTGAGTATGTTTGCTGCAAGTTTCTCATATATGGCCTTTATTATGTTGAGGTATGCTCTCTCTATTCCCATTTTGCTGAGTGTTTTTATCATAAATGGCTGCTGTACTTTATCAAATGCTTTTTCAGCATCTATTGATATGATTATATGGATTTTACCTTTCATTTTTTTTGTTTATGTGGTGTATTACATTTATTGATTTGCAAATGTTGTACCATCCTTGCATCCCTGGGATGAAACCCACTTGATCATGGTGTATGATCTTTTTAATGTATTGCTGGATCTGGTTGGCCAATATTTTGGTGAGAATCTTAGCACCTATGTTCATCAGAGATATAGGCCTGTAGTTTTCTTTCTTAGTTGTGTCTTGACCTGGTTTTGGGATTAGAATAATATTGGCATCATAGAAAGAGTTTGGAAGTCTTCCCTTTTGCTGGATTTTTGGGAATGGGTTGAGAAGGATAGGAATTAGTTCTTTCCTAAACGTTTGGTAGAATTCACCTGTGTAGTCATCTGGTCTGGGGCTCTTGTGTTTGGGAGATTTTTGGTTACTTCTTCAATTTCACTAGTTGTTATTGGTCTATCATTTGTCACTACCTTCTAAAATAAGTTTTTTTTTCACTATTTAGTTTCTCGAAGTAGGTCAGAAAATATATATTTATAGTTTACCACTAGAAAATGTGACAGCTACCCATTTATTCAATCTCTTAATTTGGAGAACATTGATTTACCAATATGTGTTAGATGGGAGGTCAGCAAAGTTTTTCTTTAAATGGCCAGGCAAATAGTTTAGTTTTTGCAGGCCTTTTGGTCTCTGTTGCAATTACTTAGTTCCGTCATTATGGAGAAATGCCACCATAAGCAATATGTAAATAAAATTGTGTGGCTGTGTTTCAATAAATATGCCTTTACAAAAACTAAAGTTATGCCTATGGGCCTCAGTTTGTTTTGCCAACCCCTGTACTAGATTATACCATTTTTATATAATAAAATAATAGCTTGTTCTTTTGTGTTTTGCATTAAAATGTCAAATCAGGGTACATTATTTTATTTCTTACTTTTCTGAAATATATGGTACATAATTCCTATACCTTTATTATGCATGTGTGCTGTATATACGTATAAACTATAAATTACATTTAAACTTTTATAAATTAATTTTTAGAATCAAATTAAATATTTTATAAATATGCTTTCTAACATCATAACTACTCAAGAACTCATCTCTGTATTTCTTTTATATTTATTGAATTTATATAAATAAACAGCACAAAAAGAAAGGTAAACATCTATTTGCTTTTAATGCTTAAAGCAAATGAATAGAGTAACTCATCCTAAATCCAGATATAATATGAAAAAGAAACCAAAGTTAAGAATTAGAGCTGCCTTGATCAGGTACAATCCAATATAGCTTAAGTAATGTACTAGTTAAAGCATTCAGAAATACAGGCAGAGAATAATGAAAAATACATAACTTTTCAAAGTGATCGTAGTCCAATTCCATATACCTGACATATGAATAAATTGTATTTGAAATACTCAATAGAAGTATTGTATGTTAAAGAAAAAATAGGCAGGTTCAGGCTGTTTTTCATAATTTTTCTAATCCATTGTTTTAATAGAATAGAAGAGATTTAGATACTGAAAGAAAAGGAGAAAATGCACTCACTGATGAGCTTTGCATTTACAAGTAGTACCTGCCACCTGAATAAAGTGCAGCACTGTAAATGGCTCTGATATTGTCAATGATGCATCTAAAATCAATGTAGCTCTAAGGAAAGGCAAGATCTTTTCTCCATTTTACATTACTGTATTTACCATGTTTTTCGGGTTTTTCTAGGTAGTAGTGAAAGAAATTATCTTAGAAAGCATTGGCAATGTAGAAGAAAATTCTGAACCTCAAGTTTATAATTCTCATTATTATATTAATAACTATAGTAAACATTTGATAAGAAATTATAGTTTTCCTTTGAAAATGAATGGGCATCTTAATTTACAAGTACTGTATAAATAATACTTCTGAAATTACAGCAATTCACAAAGAGAAAAATAAGGCAAATTGATTCCAAATACTATTGCATATATAGGTATAAGGTCCCTACAAATTACAAAAGGAGCTTTCCATTTACAAAATTGTATAGTTCTGAATTTGGAGAAATAGAGTCTAGAAATTATTTTTACAGTGCAAACAATGAGCTACATCCAGTGAAGGATGGAAAAAGTTAACTGAATATCCAGAGGTATCTTCTGTCATTAAACACCAGAGAGAGGTCTCTGGGCATAATGGTGAAAGGTGAATGTGTTACTTGGATTCTCAGCCACATGACCAGGTTAAGTGAATTACAATATAGAAAAAGGGTAAGATAAGACAAATAGAGCACCTCTGTTTCAGTAAAGGCTATATTAACAAACCAAGTCTGGGCTTGAATTGTGAGGCTCAGGAAAAATAGCAGTGAAATTGCTGTGTAAAGAGTGAGGCAAGTGCTGTCTTTTCCACTGATGCATAAGTCCCTGTCCTTAGACCTCTAGTGTTGCATCAGCTGTGCAGTGTCATTGTTAAAGCTAAGCTCTGCATTCTAATAATTAAAAGAGAACAGAAAGTGTTACTTATCCTGGATTCACTCCCTTCTCTGTTATAAACATAGAAAAATAAGATTTTTGTGGGGGAGCTCAGTGTGTTTTCTGATGAACCAGAATTCACAGTGGGATTTTAATACTCAATTTTAGCCCTCGGTTAAGTCAGAGAGTGCAGTGTCTCAAAATGAGAATAAAATAAAAGAACTCATTAAAGATGTGCTATAACCAGGAGCATTTATTCTTAGTTAGCCAAGACTTTGATAGAAGGTGATAATACATAACTCTTCTATTGTATAAAAGTATATTGGGATTTCTTCCTAATATACTATTATATAATTAAACCTAGTGACCATCTGAGTGGTCACTAGTAATCTATCTATCATCTATTTATTTTTGCTACCAAAACGATATAGCTTGTTTCCTAATCAGGAATTTTATCTTTGATTCCTGGTAACTATTGCAGTACAGGCCTTGTAGATATTAGAGAATCATGGTTGTCAATATATTAGTTGAAATGTTTAGAAATTTTTTTTTAGCTTCAAAAACAATAGGAAGCCAGCTGCTTAACAATTTTAAAAGAACACTAATAAATGTTTTATCTCTATATAACACAATTGCCTACCTGAGTCATAGGTAGGCAATATAAATCAACTGAACTTATTTAAAATCTTAAATGGATGGCTCTCAGAATCTCTGGGTTGATTAGAGATATAGGTGTGGAAGTTATGTAACCAAGAACAAAACTAAAATTATCTTGTAAACCCTGTCCCATGAAGATACCATTGTCATCCTCCCAGTGCATGGAAAGTGTATAACTTTTACTACTACAGCTGAACTGGGATACTGCTGCTAGAAATGCTTCCTGGTTGCCTCTGGAAAAGTGGATATATCCATCGCTGGTTCCATTATCTTCATTTGAAGTGCTTCCTCATGGTCTGTGCTCTTTTGCGGGCAGGATCTAGCTTGTGTTTCTATACCTGAACTGCAGGGAAAATGGGAAAGTATCTGGCAACTACAGTTTTATAATGTAGGGCTGGCACTACCAAAGAAGAATAAGGATATCCTAACAGAAAAAGGGGATTGAATTTTTTGGACAATCAAAATGAAAACACTGTCAAAATATCCATTGCACCCACAGAATCAAAAGTCCAATGGTTGAGCAGTTCTGGGTTAATAATTTATTAGTCAAATGCTATCAGTAAGAACCTAGATTCTTCCCATCTCTTCTCTCTGCAGTCCTTAGTAAATGGCTTTCACTCTTTGTTTGGCATTTTTATTGTCTTTCTGCATCTTCTCACATATGTCCTAAAGAAGCTGCAGAATGTTTTAATCTTTCTATGTTCTGGGCCCAGGGAATAAAGCCAGGAAGAAAACTCTTGTCTGAAAGGCATGAAATTTTCCAGATAATGGGTAGCTTATAGCATCAAAAGAAACATTTAATATACTTAAAAGATACTCACTTAAAAGTGTTAGTCCTAAGAGTGAGCAAGATGTAAAGTTTCCAAGGATAAAATTGTGCTTCTTTTAGTACCACTGAACCCCAGGGAACAATAACAAGAAGCCTACAGAAGCTTTAAGGACTACTTATTGATATGAAAGTATTGAAAAAGATTCTGACCTAGTGGAAGATAAAGAAAGGGATCAATAATTTTATTAGTATAGTTACCTTCATAATTATCCTAAAAGCTTCCAACATACACACCCGCCAAAACTATCCAAACCCACTACTAAATTCATTTTTTTGAATATTAAATAATTTTTATTTTAGCATAAAGAAACAATCTCAGCTAACACTTTCAGTTGTAAGTTAAAGAAAGCTTAATCAGCTAGTTTAAGAATAAGGAAAAAATATTGGATTACATAATGAAAATATATATAAGAACTAACTCTAAGCATAGCTGAGGCAGAGGCTTAAATTATATTTTCAGGACCCAGTTTATCTATTTCTTCTACTTCAACTCCAAATTCAGTAACACAGCTCTTTATGACTACACAGGGCATAACAGCTCTAAATTTTATGTCCTTAAACTTCAAGGCTAGGAAAAGAGAAAAACAATCTGAGTGGCTTCCAGATATTCCAGCACAATCTCATTTGCTGTGATTAGCTCACATACCCATTCCCAAGCCTCCAGGTGTCCATGTGCTCCATCTGCATTGACATGTTGTAGTTAACCCTGGAGCATGGAGCATAGTAGTTGACCCAGCTAGATAAGCACAGAAAATTAAAGAATGGGAGATGAAATTCTCTCTGAAGGAAGTTTGGACAAAATCTTAAAAGAAAAGATTATTCAATTTTCAGCCAGGGCACATAACCAGGTTGCAAGACAGGTTTCCAGCCACGTCCCCAGCTGGAGGCAGGCGAAAGGCAACCATACATTGATGTCTTTCTCCCTTCCTTCCTCCCTCCCTGCCCTTCTTTCTAAAAATAATGAGTAAAATCTTTTAAAAAATAAAAGATTAATGAGTGCTGAGGATTAAAAAAAATAAGATACAGTATCTCTTAACACTTTATCAAAAATGATTTGCTCTTTAGCCAAAGGCAAAGATTAGAAAGAAGCTCAATATTTAGGGGGAAAGGAGACATGATAGAAAAGGTGAATGTTGACAGAGATGAGCAAGAGCATGAAAGGCAAATTATCTCCCTCACAAATTGGTTTACAGTATGCATTTCAGAGAGATCAGCCTTTGGACTTTTCTGCTGTGTTCTTCTTTCTTATAGAAACAAGCTATTATTTTAAGGTTAGGGATGATATTATTTTTTTACATCCAGAAGTTAAAATAGTTTCTAGAATTTGGAGGAGTTTATTAGTTACATATGTTAACATGCAATATCATTTATTAAGACATTACTATGTGTTTATGTCTATGCTATATGTTTTGCATGAGTAGATATTAGGAGGGTAGCCTCTGAAATTAGCCTACTTACATTTATACTCAACAATTTACTAGCTTATGACTTTTAGCATATAGCTTTAAGTGCCTTAAGTTATTTCCTTAACTACAAAGTGGGAAGAAACAGAGTACATTATTCATAGGGTTGTTGCTGGATTAAATGACATTACTTATTAGATAGTAGTTACGGAATTATAAATATTAAGTATTGTTATTGTTATTAAGTATTAATTTCTTTGAGCCTTACAACCTGTGAAGTAGGTACTATTATTATGCACAAGGGAACTGGAAGAAAAGTGACTAATCTTTCAAGTTACACAGATAGCAAAGTAAATTGAGTTGAGTTGGGATCTGAATCCATGTCTCTCTATTCTATGACTTGCCTGTAAACCACAAATAAGGTAGCATTAAAATTTTAGATCTTTGCCAGAATTCAGAACTCCATAGATATATAGATGAGCTCAAAAGAAATACACAAGGCCATGGTTGGTGGCTCAGTGGATAAGAGCCAGCCTGTGAGCCCAAAGGTTGCTGGTTCAATTCCCAGCCAGGGCATGGTGTAACCACATTGCAAGCCAGGACTCCAGCCAGGTCCCCAGCTGGAGGCAGGTGAAAGGCAACCATACATTGGATGTTTCTCTCCCTTTCTTCCTTCCTCCCTGCCCTTCTCTCAGAAAATAATGAATAAAATCTTTAAAAAAATAAAAGAAATACACATTGGGCTCTCTACCTTTTTTCTTTTAGTATATTTTATAATTCTTGGTCTTCAAAGTAGTATAGATCATTGTACAGTAAGTAACATAAACTGTACTCTGTGGAATAGTCTCATGTAGGTAAGAAACAATTCACATTCTCATTTCTAATTCAGATTTGATCACAGCCTGAAAATAAAAGTACCTAGAAATTACACTAAAAGTGTAATAGATCAATCAACCAAGTAGCCTACATACCATTAAAGACTTAATTTGCTGGGACTAGAAGTCCACCTTTTTCAGTTAAAATAAGACTAATGCTTAGCATATCAATATTTAAGCTTAATCTATTTTTATTAATTAGGATTTGAAGGTTGTCAGAAAATCACTGCAAATCATCAATTACCTTATACCTGGGATGTCTCTTTTAAGAGTACCACATTATATAGACATAAAAAATTCAGAAATAAAGTAGGATGTGCTGGAAAATCTTCATCTAAAGTTGAAATAATGAAAATTAACCCTTATCTTTTAAGAGGCCTTATATTTAACTTTGTGTCTTTCTATGTTTTAAAACTATTAAAGGACACTGTAGATACCAGTTCTTTATTTGTTCTACCTAATCCAACTGAATCTACTTTAAATAGCCATAATTGGTGATTTTCCAGATCAAAGGTCTTCTTCAGATCAATGAGCAGAGCTTGTCTATATTGATTACTAGACATGCTTATGAAAATATCATTTACACCTCAGGAATGATAATGGAATAAAGAAGGTAATATCAAATTGAAAAGAGATTAATGAGTTTTATGTAGATAAAAATAAGCATGTTACCTGAGAAGAGAACATCAATTTTTTATGGACTCTGGACCAAACAGCAAAGGGAATGTTATCTAGTAAGTCAGTCCCCTGAATGTTTACAATGTCTGTCTTTTTATTCATAGTGGAATTTTTAACCTAGTAGATTTCATCAAAGAGAAGAGGAAAGACAAAGGTTGAGAACCATTAATTTTGATTGATTACTATGAAAACATTTCTACATTTTCTTTTTTCAAGTGCAAACCTCACATTTTCTACATATTTATTAAAGGCATTCAAAATATTTTATTTTTCTTTAGTACTTAGTCTCACATAACTATTCCATACTCTGATGGCTATGACTTCTATTGCATTAAAAGACTGTGGTTGACTAAGCTATTTATTAATTTGGAACAATTTAAGTAAAGGAATTATCTGAGCAAACACTAGGTTTAAAATAAACCTAAGTTTTAAAATATAATTTAGGTTTCCCTTCAATATCCTTAGAGCAATTTGTTAGTTACAGTACCACACGTATATATAGCTGGGACTATTAAGACATCCCTGCCAACCAGAATACCCAGAAAGTTTTGCCCAATCACAGCTTAGTCATAGCCAATGGAGGTGTCACAATTACACAATCAGAAGTAGTGGGTTAGGGAGATTCAAGATGGCAGAGGAGGAAATGGAAGTGATACCAACCTCCTCCCAGTAACAATCTGGAATTACAACTACATTGCAGAGAAATCATACAGTTATATAACTACAGACAGACAGGAGAAATCACTTTACTGTAACATGATTGGTAGAGTGCTGAGGAGACACAAAAAGGTGGCTGGGCTCCCACAGATGGCAGCTGGAGTGCCAGAGGGAAATTTCATCAGCCAGGGCTTCCCTCTATGAAATGTGGGGTCTAAACTCCATGTTTCCCCAGGCTACAGCATCAGAGCCAAAAACAAACAAACAAACAAACAAACAAACAAAAAACCCAAACAAACCCAGAAAACATCGAGCTGTGAAAAATTGAAGGGTTTCTGTTCATCAGGGAGAGATGGCTAGAGACACAGGGCTAATGCACAATGTATCATTTGCAGGCACTTACCCTGAGTTCTGGCAGAGAAAGAGTGGGCTAGACACACTTAAGGAGAGTCCGGGGATGATGACTTAGAGGCGAACTGAGGGAGCAGCCACCAGGATCCCTGTACTGGGTAATCCCCCGTAATGCAGGAACCATCATGCTCTGGCAGACCACTCTCCTCCAAGTGACATCAGCCTGAGGAAAAGCAATAGCTTTACTTGCAGGAATTACTCTGTCATACCCTGTGGTGCTTGAGCCTGACTGCAGATTACAGGTTGGCTACATTAACAACTGAAAAAGATAGCCACAGACTGTGGATTGCTGGTAGCCTTGAACAGCTGCCTACAGATGGACTAGAACACCATCTGACATCAACAGGGCAGATTTTGAAAGAGAAGAAAGTGGTAAAAAGTAGATTCTACTGAGATGGATTCTACCATGGCTTTCTTCATGATTTGCATTAAATTGCCTCTTGCATAGCTTTTTAACATTCATTTTTGTCCTTCAAGTTTGTGCCTATCAGGTCACTAGTTGTTATAATATAGTTTATTTCAAATCTCATATTTTGCTTCAAATTTTTCTTTTTATCTTCTTTTCTCTTATCATTTTCATTTTAAATTTTATTTTCTCTCTTGCTGTGACTTGCCCTTATTCCACAATTTTACTATTTCCTCCCTACCCAGCCTCTCAAAACCATTTTTCTTGTCATTAGTGATCTCACATTCTTTTTTTGTTGTCCCAAAAATACCCTTACACTCTCTCTATATTTATCAGTCTTTGCTTGTTTGTTGTGGATATGGTGGTTCTTATTGCATTTCTTCAATTTTATTTCTAGACCTTCACTATTTTTGTATTTTAAATCTCAACATTTACTGTTCTCCTCTCCTACTCCATTTTGCATTCTTCCTGCCCTTTCTTTCATTGAAAAATAAAATTCTCATGTTTTAGCCTGGTTTTCATTTCTTCATCTTAGTATTCCTCTCCCTCTCTCTTCTAAAAATCAGTTCTCTTTCCAGGAGATATCTCTTAATCTTTTCTTCTTTTCATTTTCCCATTTTATTCCCATCCCACTTATTTGACCTTTGCTTATGTGTTATTGATAGTGCTGTGGTGGATCTTTTTCTCCAATTTGGTTCTTATTTTTTCTCTTTCTCTCACTATATTTTTAAAATTTTCTGTTTAAACCTAATATTATACACTTCTCGTACTTCATTCACCCTTCTTACCTCTTTATTTACAATGTAAATTTTACTTTCTGTCTTTGCCTTGTCTCTATTTCCTACTCTTATTATTGTTCATCCCTGTACCTTCTCAAACTAATTTTCCTTTCAATTAGTCATCTCATATTCATTTTCCCTTTCTTATAAAAGATTTAATCTCTTTATACCTTTGCTGTAGATGGTGTGATTGCAGGCGGTGATTTTTGCAGGTTTGTTCCCTGGCCTGTTTGGTTTTCTTATGCTAACACCTGTAAAACAGCATACAAGACATGGTGGGTGGAGTGACTCTCAGTAAGCCAGCTGGAGGGAAAGACCCATCAAAGAATGACACAACAACAACCAAAAACAAATTATAATCAGAGGGCCCATGTAAATGATATCCCAAATGATCAAGTTCAAGAAATCAAGGAAACTGCATTACTAAATTCCATAGGTCTCCTACTACAGAAGGTAACACCACAAAGGCAGGGTGTCAAAGGAGGTCCATCTAAGAAGCAGAAACAAATAAGATGTATTCCTTTAAATGAGAGAAAAAGAAAAAAAAAATGAAAGGAAGAATCACCAGACAGAGTGCTAAATGACACAGGGGTGAGCAAACTACTAGATATTGAGTTCAAATAATGGGTATAAGGATGCTCAATGAGCTCAGTGGGAACCACAAAGGACTCTAGAGAAGCTACAAGGAACTTAACTGAAAACTACACCAGCATGAAAAAATAAAATATAGAAACTCTCAATAAGAGCCAGGAGGAAATGGAAAACATAGTAGAAGGAATTAAAAGCAGACTAGGTCAATCAGAGGATTGGATCAGGGAGTGGAGGAAAAGGGTGAAAAATATTGTCCCAGACAGAACAACAAAATGAAAAAAAAATTAAAAAAGAATGAATAGGGTTTAAGGGAGCAGCAAGAAAACATGAAACAAAATAATATGTGTATCATAAGGATATCAGAAGGAGAAAGAGAGGAACAAGGAATAGAAAACTTGTTCGAAAAGTAATGAAAGAAAATTCTTTAACTTAATGAGAAAGAAAACCATGCAAGTTTAGGAAGAAGTATGGAGGATCCAAATGAAGATGAACCCAAAGAGGCTTACTCCAAGATATATCATAATTAAAATGGCAAAATTTAAAGACAAAGAGAGAATTTTAAATGCAGGTAGGAAGAAATAGCTAGTAACATACAAGGTAGCTCCAATAAGGCTATCAGCTGATTACTCAACAGAAACACTACAAGCCAGAAAGGAATGGCAAGAAATATTCCAAGTAATGAAGAGCAAAGGCCTGTAACCAAGAACACACTATCCAGAAAGGCTCTCACTTAAAATATAAGGCAAAATAAGGAGTTTCCCAGTCAATAGAAAGCTGGAATGACTACATCTCCACCAAATCAGCATTGCAAGAGTTGCTAAAGGCATTGCTTTAAGAACATTAAGAGAGAGAGAGAGAGAGAGAGAGAGAGAGAGAGAGAGAGAGAGAGAGAATACAGGTACAAAAGGAAAAAATGGCAATGAATAAATACTTATCAATAATAACCTTAAATGTAAATGGAATAATGATCCAATCAAAAGAGACAATGTAGCCGAATAGATAAGAAAACATGACCTCCATATTTGCTATCTATAAGAGACATATCAGAACAAAATAACTATAGAGACTGAAAGTGAAGAGCTGGGGAAAATACTTTATGCAAATGAACATGAAAAAAAGCCAAGGTAGCTATACTTATATCAGACAACATATATTTCAAAACAAAAGCCATAAGACTAGATAAAGTAGGACACTACATAATACTTAAGGGAATAATTTATCATGAAAATATAACACTTATAAACATATATGCACCCAACATAGGAGCATCCAATTATACAAAGAAAATCTAGGAGGACTTCAAAAAAAAAGATGTTGACAGCAACACACTCATAGTATGGGATTTTAACACCCCATCATCAAAAATGGATAGATCTTCCAAGTAGAGACACAGCAAGGATATTGTGGCATTGAATAACACTCTATATCAAATGGACTTAATTGATATGTGCAGACCCTTTCAAGTCAAAGAAGCAAGTATACATTCTTTTCAAATGCACATGGGACATTTTCAAAAATCAACCACATGGTAAGATACAAAACAAGCCTTAACAAATTAAAGAAATATGAAATCATATCAAGCATCTTAGATCACAATGGCTTGAAACTAGAAACAAACCTGAAGGGAAAAACTCAAAAATATGCAAATTCATGGAGACTGGATAATGTATTATTAAGTAATGAATGGTTTAACAATGAGATCAAGGAAGAAGAAACAAATGAAAATTAACAAACAGCCCAAAACCTATGGGACACAGCAAAGGCAGTCCTGAATGAGAACTTTGTACCAATATAGGCCTACCTAAAATAGGTAGAAATTTTTCAAATAAACAACGTAACCCTATATCTACAAGAACTAAGAGAATAAAAAATAAAGCCCAGAGCAAGTAGAAGGAAGAAAATATTCAAGATCAGAGCAGAATTAAATAGAGACTAAAGGAACAATTCAAAAAATAAAAAATCCAGGAACTAATTCTTAGAAAAGATAAACGAAATCAACAAGCCTTTAAGCCCTGGCTGGTAGCACAGAGGATAAGGCGCCAGACTGTGAACTCAAAGGTTGCTGGTTCAATTCCCCAGCCAGGGCACATAATCAGGTTGCAAGCCAAGTCTCTAGCCTGGTCCTTAGCTGGAGGCAGGTGAAAGCTAACCATACAACGTTTTTCTCCCTCTCTCTTTTCCTTTCTCTCTGGAAATAACAAATAAAATCTTAAAAAAAAAAATCAACAAGCCTTTAACTAGAATCATCAAGAAAAAAAAAGAGATGACTCAAATATATAAACTCAGAAATAAAGAAGATAAATCATAACTGATACCACAAAATTTCAAAGGATTGTAAAAACTTACTATGAATAACTATATAAAAAGAAATTTGACAACCTGAATGAAATGGGAAAACTTCTAGAAACATATAATCCTCCAAAACTGAATCAAGAAGAAGCAGAAGCTTGAATAGACTGATAACTAGTGAAATTGAAGCAGTAATAAAAATACTCTTGGCACAAAAGCCTGGCTTCAGAGAAGAATATTACCAAATATTTAGGAAAGAGCTAACTCCTATCCTTCTCAAACTATTCCAAGAAAAAGGAAGACTCCCATGTTCTAATCCTATTTACAAAACCATACAAAGGCATAACAAAGAAAGAAAACTATAGGACTATATAGCTGATGAACATAGATACTAAAATCCTCAACAAAATATTGGCAAATTAAGTCCAGCTATACATTAAAAAGATCATACTACATGATCAAGTGGGATTCACCTCAGGGAGGCAAGAATGATATAATAGTCACAAATCAATAATCATAATATAACATATAAACAAAATAAAAGGTAAAAATCACATGATCATATCAATAAATGCTGAAACTGTATTTGATAAAATACAGCATCAATGCATAATAAAAATGTCTAGCAAAGTACAAATAGAGGGAGCATATGCAATATAATAAAGGCCATATTTGAGAAATTATAGCAAATGTCTTACTCGGTGGGCAAAACTAAAAGATTTCTCCCTATGATCAGAGACAAGACAAGGCTGCCTGCAATCACCACTCTTATTCAACATAATATTGAAAATTTTAGTCACAGTAATCAGACAAGGAAAGGAAATAGAAGGCAACCAATTTGGAAAGCATGATGTAAACTTGTCATTATTTGCAGATGACATGATAATGTACGTAGGAAATCCTATAGGCTCCACCAAGAAAATAACTGCTTGACCTAATATGTGAATTTGGCAAAATAGTGGGATACAAAGTAAATATTCAGAAATTGAAGGAATTTTTGTGCATCAACAATGAAATATCAGAAACAGAAACTTTAAAAAATTCCATTTACTATAGCAACAAGAAAAATAAAGTACCAAGGAATAAACTTAATGACCTTGCAAAAGTATAGAACACTGAAGAAAGAAATTAAGGAAGATAAAAATAAATGGGAGCATATACTATGTTCATGAATTGGAATAATTAACATTATTAAAATGTTCCAACTACCTGAAGCAATCTATAGATTCAATGCAATCATTATTAAAATACCAACGACATAGTTCACTAATCTAGAACAAATACTTCAAAAAGTTATATGGCACAAAATGACCCCAAATAATGTCAGCAGTCTTGAGAAAGAAGAACAAAGAAGAAGGAATCATAATACTTGATGTAAAACTACAATACAAGGCCACTGTAATCCAAACAGTCTGGTACTGCCATAAGAACAGACACATGGATCAATGGAACAGAATGTGAAATCCAGAAATAAATGCATGTTTCTATAGTCAATTAATATTTAACAAAAGGGGCACAAGTATACAATGGAATAAAAATAGCCTCTTTTAACAAATGGTATTGGGAGAACTGGATAGGTAAATGCCAATAAAATAAAACTAGACCATCAATTTATATCATACACCAGAGTAAACTCAAGATGGATAAAAGTCTTAAATATGAACTGTGGCACTATAAATGTTCCCAGGAAAACATAGGCAGTAAAATTTCTGATATTCATGTAGAAATATTTTCATCAATATATCCTCTAGGACAGAGAATTAAAGGAAAGAATAAAACAAGTGGGACTATATCAAATTTAAAAGCTTTTTCGCTACTTAAGAAAACATTAGCAAAATGAAATGGGAATCAACAACATGGGAAAACATTTGTTAATGAGACTTTGGACAAAAGTTTGATCTCCAAAACATATAAAGAACTTATACAAGTAAACAAGGGGAAGATAAACAATTCCATTAAAAAATGAGCAAAGGACCTGAACAGACACTTCTCCAAGGAGGACACACAGTGGGTGCATCGGCATGTGAAAGGATGCTCAACACCACTAACCAATGGAGAGATGCAAGTAAAAACCACAATGAGATATCGCCTCACATCTGTCAGAATGGCCATCATTACGAAATCAACAAATAACTGCTGTTGAGTGAGACTGCATGTGACTTATGCTTTTCATGATCATGTCTGTATTTCTTAAATAATTGGGGTGCTATTACTATTATAATCAGTAATGTGATTTTAAAGTGTGCATGTTTTGAAACATTGTATTGCACTGTTTGATAAAGGATGAATCAGTCAGTTAACTGGTTGTTCAACATCCAAAGAGCATGCTTACTCCTTTTATTCCCTTTCTCCACGCATAAAGACCATTTTGACTAGAGAAACATCCCAAACTACTATAAATACATTGTATATGATGACATACTTAATGGATCAACTTAAATTTATTAATTAAATTAAAAATATATAATATGTGTATAAAATTAATTGTTCAATATGGAGCTAACTATTCACAGCAGGAAGAACTATTAAACATCAATTATTTATATAGTTTTTTAAAAGAAAATAAAATAAGTATCTGTGTAAGTTTCTATTATTTTATTGCAATTATCAGTATATGAGCTATGCTATTAACCTATAATATTAAGAAAATTCAAAAAACCTGTAGAAATTCAAAAGCTTACCTCTATCAGCAGGAATTATGATAGTCAAACTAATGATGTAAATAGTATTCTGATGAATAATGTTTCTAATTTTTAAAGCAATTAGTCAATTTGAATATTTATGCAGTTAGATATTATTTTGGTAAGTTCTTAAGAAATTATATCAATGACAAAACATGATGTCATCTACATGAAAACTCTAAAATTATACCAAATGATTAAGTAATATTTGCAGTATGGACAGTGCTGATTATTTACCTCTGATGCTTCAGTCACTTTTTGAGTCATATGTTTAAATTATTATTTCTCACTACATATAAACTATTGACTAAGTCTGTTGGCCTAAGCTCATTTCACCTGTTGACCATCTCATGGCTGTCTTATAACTTCTAGCTATATCTTAACTATTAAATATTCAGAGAAGTGGTTTTTTCTGGTTCATGTATTCCAGTTTCACCTCTGTGATTTAGCTATACAATATTTAGTTTTATTAATAACACAGCTGCTACCATTTAATCCTTAAAAAAATTCTCTACTATGAAGAGGGAAAAAGCATTAAAACTGTTGGTGGAAATGTTTATTGGGAAAACTTTTTATTAGAAATTTCTATCAAATTTTCAGTATGCCACTTATAAGAATTTATACTATGGGTATATACATTTATCTGCAAAATGACATATATGAAAGGAGGCTTTCTCTTAGTTTTAGTTGCAATAACACTTGTAAGAGAAAAATATTATAAATAACCTATAAAATGAAACTATTTCCATAATATAATGTTAATAAGAAAGTCAGGTGTGGACTAATATGTATAGATTGTGAAAATTAGTATTTTAAGGACAGAAAATAATATACATACACACATATATATATATATAAATATTCCTGAAATATTTCTAAAATACCCCAGTATTGGCAGCTTTCAGGACAGGAAACTGAATGAAGGGTAGATGGGATGAAAGGGAAACTTTTACCATTAGTCTTCAAAATCTTTTGGATATCAAATATAAGAATATGCTTATTATTTTATACATATGTACATACATGTATACATACATATACATGTATGTAATACTATTTGAACAAAATTTGAAATAACTCATCTTGGCAATAATTAGGAAATTAAAATAATACTTGGATAATTAAATGATTTGGAAGAATACACTGTGTATACCCAAATATAAGAATAAATTCTCATCTCTCCCTTATCTTTTAAAAGAAGAGAATTAGTTGATTTACATTTGAGGACTTCCAGAATATATTATAGGTGCTTTCTTAGTTATCTTATTTTGAATATAAATGTTTTGTTTGACAATTTGCTTTATTAGTTTTAGAATCAGTGAGGTTAACTGATGAGATTGTTATAAAAGAAGGAACAGAAATTTAACAGTTTTATTCCTCATTAGCTGTTGAATTAAGTTAAAAGTAATGTTGCATGTTATAGTTTGGAGATCAAGACCATAACGGAAAATATATTCTAATGTTAAGCTCAAGGGTCTTGTCTATTGGGACATAGCTTCCAGTGTCAATTACACAAGATTAAAAGAAGTACTATATGACACGCAATTGTAGGTAAATGTAAAAAATTATATTCTCTGGAAAAAATTGTTAAAAGCCCTTAAAAGTTTATCTAGTCATGATCAAGAGACTAATGCCAAAGATGTACGTAAAGAATTGAGGGCCCCAGGTCGCAGCCCCCGATCCTGGAGATTGTGAATCAGGCAGATAAAAATCAACAAGAAATTCCATTTTACCTTAGTGATGAACCACTGGAAGGTTCAATGAAAGATCACCCACAGCAGCAACCAGGCGTGTTGTGCCATATCCTCAGTGTTACAAAGGAAATTATTGGTGCCACTATTGGTGCTATGGCTTGGATTGGTGGAAAGAGCCTGGAAGTGACCAAAACAGCTGTTACAACTGTGCCTTCCACTGAATAGGGCTAGTGAAAGGGGTAAGTGGGCTGTGGCTAGAGGAGTTACAGCTGTTGGATCTGCTGTTGTAAACAAAGTAACCTTAACAGGAAAGAAGAAAGACAAATTTGACTAAAACATGGAGATACACTTGCTCTCAAAGCATTATGATGTCAGTGGCATTGAATTGATAAATTATAGGCTACAACTAAGTCAACTGTTTTGGACGTTTATCTTCTTAAATTGCTGTGTTGTAAGTATTGATGACTGGCTTTTGTCTAAAAAGAAGAGACCAATACTAGCACAGTGTATGAAGGTTTCTCATACTTAAATTCCAGCTTCTTATCTGGTAAAATGTTACACTTATTCACTTGTAACTGAAGATGTATTTGAATATTTACTGTAAGTCTTTTAGTTTAACAAAAAATGTGGAAGTTGAATTTAGTGAATGATCTTTACAGTTCCATCTGTATAATGTGCCAGGTAAACTCATCTGCCCCTTGAAAAGGGAAACTTTGAACTACATAAACTGTAATTTTGATGTCCCTAATAGTTTCTGATGTCTTAGATTTTTATAATCATAGTTGATTAGGCCAACCGGCATTCTTTTCTTATTTAAACTGGTAAAAGTAGAAGGATTTAGAGAAATTTAAAAGAAAAGATAAATGGTTTTATGATACTATTAACCATATTTTGTTAGATAGCATAATATTAATTTAATCATTGATGCCTTACAAAGGAAAACATTTTTTCTAATACCCTAAGTATCTGCAGTTCTTAGGATTATATATGGATTCTTTTAGAAATTGTTTATGAAATTAGTTTTCCCTCTTTAAGGACCTCAGGAGTTGTGGGATAAAAACGTTTCTTGCTCTTAGGTGTGTTAACTTTTCCCTAACCATCAGTAGTTATAACCAAACTGGATGCTGCAGCCTGGGCTCATGGTCCATCATCAACACACAGCACAGTGCCTAAGAAACATTTCTTTCCTGGTCAGAAGTTGGGAGAGTTTGAGATTAAGGAGGAACAAATAAATAATTTTAAGTTCTTAAAAACTACCTAGAACTTCCAACATATAGGAAGAATTCTTCCCACCTGTTTTATTTCTAAGATGGCTTAAATTGTTAGCAGTACTTCTTTTTCTTTTTCTTTTTAATCAAATTTTTATTTTATTTTATTTTTTTAAATTTTATTGTTGTTGTATTACATCCATCCCCTTTTTGCAGCACTTCTTTTTAAAATCACAAATAAGCGGGGTTGACAAATTGAATGAAGTAGGCTCCAAAGATTAGGTTTGAATGTAAAATATGAGGTCTGTCCTGAATGTATCGAGCCAATGTCAATATAATTAAAACAATTTGCTTGAGTGGTTTATGAGCTTTTAAAATGTTATCTTATTGTTTTTTAATAAAGCAACTGTAGACTTAGTATTCATTTTCTAAGTCAACTTCAGACAAGGAATTGAAGTTTTTGACTATGAAATGTGTCATATCTTAACATATCTCATTATGTTTTATTCATTCTCAAAGAATATGACCTAGATGAAATTCATTATTTTGGTTTTTGTTTCATAAAAATTTTAAAAGGTGTCATATATATATATTTCCTTATAATCCAAGCCTGAAAAAAAAAAAAAAAACAAAACAAAACCTTAGTTTTCTTTAAACTTCCATCCAGAAATTTCCCTACATTCTGCAGGGTTTTTTGTAGTTGCTTTTTCCCTATTTGAGGGAGGAGAGAAAAGTCAAATTGGAGTAAATAAGTCAAATAGCATCCCTGAGAACTTAGATCACTCCAGCACAAGGCTTAAGTGTCTTTTGGTAAACTAAGAATTTTGTATTACTAATGTAGGTTAAGAAATGGATAAGAACATAACTTTTAAAATCATTCATAAATACCAGCAGAGATTTTAAGAAAATCTACAAAGGTTCTTGAAGCTTTTCTATAGTACACAAAACTGAGAATTGTTAAGGAGTTCAATTCATCAGGAATTAAATTACCATTTCATGCTGTATTATTTAAGATATACTTGTTGGTATGTCTAGTCAGGTATCATAATTAGAAAAGGGATTTTTAAAAAATCCAAAATTAATAGATGACCACAAATAATGGCTTAAATAATAGTAGTGGAGAACTTGTTTCCTGCTATTTGAAAGAAATAATTGCTAGTTTATATTTCTAATATATCTTCTTTAGTCAGAGGCTCTGTTGTGCTTTGTACCTGAATTTCTAAATGTGAACTTCAGTTTATGCTTGCATATTTATTTTTAACTTTGCTTGACTTTAAAATTGCTTGAGGAAAATTGTTGTAATTAATTTGTGCTACATAAAAACCAACTGGTACATTTTATCTTAAATTCCAAACTGTAACTTTGTTCAGGAGAGGCTTTTGCAATGATAGCAGAGAGTTATACAAATGAATAGTTAGTTACAGAGGTTCTTGTTGAAATGAGCTAGCCATTTGATATGTATAACTATACACTAGAGTCTTTTCCAGTTTATTTTTGTAGATTAGCAATTGGACCTGTTAAATAGTAACCGTTCACTTCAAGAAATTAAGATTGTTGTATATACCTGAAGGCACCTGTTATTCAGCTTGTGTTTTATTATTTAAAAAAAAATTGTATTCCTTATTTTCAGAGAGAAGGGCAGGGAGGGAGGAAGAAAGGGAGAGATGTATCAATGTGTGGTTGCTTTTTACCTGACTCCAGCAAAGGATCTGGCTGGAGACCTGGCTTGCAACCCGGTTATGTGACCTGACTGGGGAATTGAACAAGTAACCTTTGGGTTTGCAGTCTGGTGCCTTATCCACTGAGCCACACCAACCAAGGCTATCTTTTAAGTGGATATTTGGCATAATAAGAATCAACTTGTATGACTTATTGATTGATCTAATTATGTTGATATTATGAATCCTGCACATAGTGAAAGAAATATCATGAAAAAAAACTGATGACTGAATTTTTTTTTGTATTAAAGAAATGGGTAGGGAATATATATAATTTGCATATATGCCATGCCTGTCCAGAAACTATAAAGCCAATGTCAATATAATTATAAATTTATATGACTGATACTTTTGGGACAAATCTCATATAATGTCATATATATACATATATAGTGTGTTTTTAAATTTTAATTTAAAATTGATTACAGTAGACATATTATTTTCAGAGTATACAACATAGAGATTATTTATATAATTTACAAAGTTGTATAAGTCTAGTACCCATCAAACACTATACATAATTATTACATTATTATTGACTATGTTCCCTATGCTGTAACTTATATCCTTGTGACTGTTTTTATATCTAGCAATTTGCACATCTTAATCCCTTCCCTTTTTTTACCTATATCTCCAACTATCTCCCCTTCTATCAACTATCAGTTTGGTGTCTATATCATTTATTTTATTGTTTTGCCATTCCACATGTAAATGAAACCATATGGTATTGGTCTTTCTCTCTCTGACCTATGTCACTTAGCATAATGCACTTTAGGTCAACCAGTTTTGTCACAAATGGTAATATTTCATTCTTTTTTAAAAGATTTTATTTATTATTTTGAGAGAGAGAGGAAGGAAGAGAGACAGAGAGGGAGAGAAGCATCAGTGTATGGTTGCCTCTCACCTGCCTCCAGCTACAGACCTGGTGGTACCTGGCTTGCAACCTGGTTATGTGCCCTGGCTAGGAATTAAACCAGCAACCTTTGGGTTTGCAGGCCAGCTCCTTATCCACTGTGCCATCAGCCAGGGCTTATTTCATTCTTTTAGAGGTTGCTTCCATGTCTTGACTACTTTAAATAATACTGCAATAAACATAGGGGCACAAATATCTTTTCAAATTAGTGTTTTAGATTTTTTCTAACAAATACCCAGTAGTAGAATTGCATACAGTAGTATGTAATAGGTCATACAGTAGTTCTATTTACATTTTTAAGGAACCTTTAGAATGTTTACCATAGTGGCTGCACCATTTCATAATCCCTCCAACAGTGAACAAGGGTTCCCTTTCCTCCACACTCTTGCCAACACTTGTGTTTTGCTGATTTATTGATAGCCATTCTGACAGGTGATGATCATCTTATATTTAATAATATAAGATATTTTAAACTTTCCCAGGTAAGTTTATTCACAAATTTTCAGAGCTGAAAGCGATATTCCTTTTTCTTTGTGCGCTTCTAACCATAAGTTTTTTAAATGTGCTGTTTAGTAAGGCTTTAAGATTCAGCCTCCTATTCCACATCCCTGTAAAGGATCTTCTAACTGCAAAGATAGTATAAAAACAGGCAAAACTACCTTTGAATTACATTATATTAGATTCATTACAACTAAAGGTGTAGATATAATTCAAAAATAAAATCATTTTGATAAAGCATAGGGTTTTTAAATTTTATTTCCTGCAGTGTCATGAAGACTAAAGAATAAAAGCCTGTCTGTTTCATTAGTAAAATCCACTTATTATTATAGAGTTTGCAAATTATTCACAGCTACTTCAAATAAATACTTCTCCACAGTGTAGTACTTTTAAAATATTTTGAGTAGTTAAAACAAATCAAATGAATTCATGCACCAATGGAAAAAATTCATGAAAGTTGAAAACACAAACACTACTGTGGCTTATGGAATTTGTAGTTTAATATAAACAGGGTGGCTGAAATGCCAATCTTTTATTTATTTAAAACAATGAGGAAGGTCATAAAAATAATTCACCATACTGATTCTGGCATGTAAGGGAAAAGTGAAGGCCCTGTCAGTAAAGAAAAGAATGTGAATACAAAATTAGCATGCTGGATCCAACTCCTGATGTTTACTGTAGTTTTGACTGTGAAATCACTTTTTCACTGAGGCTAAAAAGTGGTTTGTAAGCTTTTTTTTATGAGTGATGCCTGTATAGAGGATAAGAATTTAATATAAGTTTTAAGTCTAAAATTAAAATTCATGATGAGCTAACACTATAAATCTTAATGTATTTTAAAGGGAACATATAAATAAAAATTAAATTAAGCCATTGATTCATTTTATTAGGAATTTCCAACAAAACTTCCCCATTACTTTGGCAGAATTCCCATATTTAAAGCTTTCAAATAAAGGTCATAGGAGCAAATCTTGTTTTGTCAGGTGGATGGTCTACAGTATACAGAGCTTGATAGAAACCAGCTGTAGTGACCTGACATTGGTTAAGGCTGAAAACTCAGACAGTGCAAACAAATACTATATCTTGGCTCACAACACTGCCACATCTGCCAACAATTAGTTCTGTATCAGACCTAGAAAGGGGCACTGAAAAACAGTATCAGATTTCATAGAAAGCAAATAAACATGGGGCCTAGCGTCATTAGTCATCAAGTGGATGCAGAGGTACCCAGTTTCTGAACTGAAGCTCAGATGGTCAGCCCTACAGTTTGGTAGATAGTGTTAGTTAAAAGGGTTAAAAGGGACATTGCAAGTTGATAGTCTAATAAGTGCCACCCGAAAACAGTTTATTATTCCAGATAATGGAGATCATCAAGAGATCTTAGAGCATTAACCTTTAGAAATGGAAGATTTTAAAAGCATTGACATGTCACCTACTAACATTTCTGGTCAAGATTTATGACATAATTCAAGGAGGCAACAGATAAGAAAGATCAACTTTCCTGCGGTACCATCTGTCCCTTAGAAAGTCACTTTTCTAACTCTCATTTTAGCCTTCCTTCAACTTTTCTAAAATGATGGGTCTATTCAGAATGGTTTTTAACTTTTTGGGCCTGGAATGTGACTTTCTGCATATATTATTCCTGGTATCATGATTCATTGTTTGTGTGTGTGTGTGTGTGTGTGTGTGTGTGTGTGTGCGTGTTAACTTTCTAACCCTAGAATTGTCCATTTGTTGTGTCTTATACCTGGTTTTTTGGTATCCCAGTTTACTGAGGTGGCCCTAACATGTCATATAAACCAATCTGGGTTGGGAATATTGTCACCATGGCCCAGATATTAGTTGTCACTGTTAGCTCTCCATGCCTTAGGATATCGACTGGCAGCTTTTGCTCTAGATACTGTGTTTTTAGGCTCCTCTTCCCACCAGAGTGAGAGACATTTCCCCATTCTTCCCTCATGGTGAGTAACACCCATCCTACAGAATTGAATTGCTGGATAGATTGTGTTGGTCTTTCTACCTAGTGATGGGTCTTTTCCCCATAGAATGTCTTCCATCACTCTGTTCCTTTAAGTAAACCTATTTCTTCTCTTATCGCTGAATTTTAGTTAATGACTCTTCTAGAATGTTAACCAACTGATTCATTAAGTTGTATTTTTCTTGTTACTATTATTATTTTTGGTTATTGTTGTTATTTAGCTGTGTGTCAAAAATTATTTGAAATTCAAGGGAAGGGGCAAGAGAGAAAGAGAGAAAAAGAAAGAGACAGAGAGACATGCTGGATCACAGTATCTGAATCTTCAAAATATGGGTATTGAATTGGGTGGAGATGGGGGGAAATTTATTAAACAAATAATTCTTTTAGTCCCAATCAACATTTACTCAAGAACATTATTTTAAATGTCCATTAGTAATAAAGCATAAAAGTTTGGCTATATAGAGTCTCTTCAATATAAAAGGAAGATGGACTTTTCTACTTCTATATTCCACTTGAAAGAATAATTTAATTAAAAGGTAAAGCCAGCAGGAATTTTATAATCTGCATGCAATGCAGGATATTATATAATGACCTTCATTTAAAACCCAAATCATTAAAACTAGTAAGTCTAACTGGTGACAAGGGAGATTTCAACATCAGGGCCAACAGCTTAAAAATATGAATAAAAATCATAGCTTAAATGAATCTGTCCATTGAGAACTTATTGCAAAGTAAAATGAGAGGGAAAAAAAGTTACCTAGGCAATGAATCCTTCTGCTGTACTATTTTATCTTTTGACATGTGCTTCTTTTCTTCTTCTTTTTTTTTTCCTTCAGATTTTCCTCCTCTTTATAAAATAAACTTGAATCTATTTCCTACGGAAAATTGTTTTAGACAATTTGGATACACCAGTGAAAATAATCTTTAGAGGTGGCTAAATTACTTCTCATCTGTCCCAACCTCATTTGTCGATAATCTCCAGAGAGGTGAGTATTTGAAATAAGGTGGGGGAACTATGGCACCTCAGAGGAGCATAGAGAATTGACTACTCAATGATAACAATTTCTGGACATTTTTCAGCCTTAAAACACTGGCTGGAAGCAGGTTTAGTTTCTCTAACACTTTGCTTTGGCATTAACTTCCTTGTTTAATAGCCACTCAGCACAAGATTCAATTATCATTAAAAAGGGAGTAAAATTTTATTTTAGTTGTTGAAGTTGTTTTTAAGTTTTGGAACAAAGCAATGTAACTAAATGACATTTTGATTAAAATTATCATAATGGTGTTATGACTTCACATTCACCAAATTCTCTTTTCCTGCTTTTTCTTTTACACCTCTTTGTATCTGTTCTTTGTCTTTTTCACGTGGGCTATTACACCAATTTCCTTCTGTCTCCTCCAGCCCTGAGTTCCCAGGTGGCAAACAACGCCAACTATCCTTCCTCATGATGACTTCCAGAAGTAACCAAAGGAAATTCAGAACATGCTATCTTTTGGGAAATATGATGCCAAAGTCACTAGAAGATAAAAATTAAGTATAAGTGGTCACTTGATGTCATGTAAAAAAAATACTGTCTTGAGTTTATTACAACACCTTTAAACAGTTGATTATGGCCTCATTTAGAAATCTAAGCTGTATTAAATGAATAGAATAAAGAAAACAGTATTTCATTAACTAGTGAATGTATTTATTTATATGCAAACAGCAGGTTTGATTAATGATTTTAATGGAAGTGTACCAGCTACTTTTGTATGTAGTCATGATTGTCAAAATAATTGCCAGAGCAGATGACTAAACAAACAAATCAATTCATAGACACACATGCAGTATTAGCACAGTTAAGTCCAGTAAGTAACCTTAAAAGGAAAACAAAAGAGTCGATTGTCTTTATCAAGTCATTGTCCTATTATTTCATTATTAAAAATAGCTAGACTTTAATTGTAGTGTAGGGCCACTTCTTTTATTTTTAACTAGAACATGGAGTTTGAAGTTGACATTCCTAGTTCAACACAATAACATCACTGAACCTCATTTTTCAACCCTGGCTGTGGATTGAGCATCGGCCTGTGACCCCAAGTGTCACTGGTTCGATTCCCAGTCAGGGCACATAACCAGGTTGCAGGCCAAGTCTCCAGACAAGTCCCCAGCTGGAGGCAGGTGAAGGCAACCATACGTTGATGCTTCTCTCTCTTTCTTCCTCCCTCCCTTCCCCTCTCTCTAAAAATAATGAATAAAATCTTTAAAAATTAAAAATTAAAAATTACTGAGTTATATCACTGTTGTGGGGATTGAAAGGATTAACACAGGAAAGTCAGGAAAAAATGGAGTTTTGGTGAGCTAAATTATCATTATCTCTATCTATTATATAACAGGTACTACACCAAGCTTTAAAATTCCCATATTAAATACCATTCCTGCCTCTAATAAATCTCAAAATCTAGTGTGTGTGTCTACATATTTTGGGTGTCAGAGAGAAGGGAGGTGATTTGGTGATGTAAATAAACTTTGGGATCTTAGAAGCCTAGCTAAGAACATTAATTGTGGAAAAGAAGAAGTGTACATAAAGAGGTACATGTTGACCTGGATCTCAAAAAGAGAATGACAATCAATATTCATATCAGGAGGTAGTGGGAAGAATTATATACATGGAAAACCCATCAGCATGTGAAAGTCACAAAGTTGAGAAAGGAGATGATATAAAAGGAAAAGGATAAGGATGCAGAAAAAGTATTGTGTGCCTACTATAAAATTCATTGTGTAGTGATTAAAATAATTTGGAATTTATCCAATAGTTTACCAAAAACTAAAAAAAAAATATTTTCTTGTAAAAAAATTTTTTTTTTGGTTAGATCAGTTTTGCCTTAAGGGGTATGATGTAGGCAGTAGAGAAGGGAATAAACAAGAGAGAATTCTATGTATGACTAAGGTATGAAACAATGTTAGCTCTGTAGACATGGAGACACTAACATACAGTAATCAGTTTAGAATTCATGAGGATGGCTGGGAGACTCTTCAGAGAACAGATAGAATGAGATTTGAAAGGAACACAAACAGAATCCTGTGGATGACCAATATTCTAAGAATTTAAGGAGGTGTCAGATCAAACAAGATACATTATTTAGGAAAGAAAATTTAGAAAGAGTCAAGGTGGATGAGATCCAAAACCTTCATTTTCTGAGTCAAGCGCAGAGAAAGTCAGTGGCATCATGAAGGAAAACACATTTCTTGGCCAGTCACTATGCTTATTTAATGATTATTAAATCATGATGGGGATAGGCTGTCTGGAGTGTGAGAGGTAGTTTTCCAGAGAAATTTAAAACATTGCTGGAACCCATGGAGGTGGCAAACCTTGGTAAATTCAAGAGACATACCAATTTTCATAACTCTGGTTTATTGCAGCAGTGTTTGGCATTGTGGGAATAAGGGTGAGAAAACCCTCATAAAAAGCATATTTGCTCCATTGGTGGATTTCCTTGGATCTAGACTCTTTGTATCCCAACACAAAATCCTTACAGGAGTTTGTTAAGTAACTAAGATTAGAGACATTTAGTCAATTGGCTGTCTGGGAGGGATGGGGCTGTGAAGGACTAGAGATTTAAAGTGGCTTCAGATCCTCAGATCTTGCAAATTATTGCCATAAGAAAGTTTAGGCCCTAAGTAATCATATCTTCAAATTTTTCAAGATAAGGTAGAAATGCAGATTCTAATAGAAACCTTAATTTTAAATTATTGACTTTTAAAACACCATGCTTAATAACCTACAACTTAGTTTGTGACGTTAGCTCTAAGTGATTCTCTCCTTAAACTTGCAGTCTTCTATTTAATAACATATGAAAGTAAATATGGTTTTTAGTTCCATATATTCACATGTCAGTCCTATCAGAACAAAGCTTACCCAAAATTTGGAGATCACTCAGAAAATAATTAAAGAATTTTGATAATTTGGCTGTAACTAAACCTAAATTCAGAGGCCATTAGGGGATTGGGATGTCATTATAGTTTCAGTTATACTTCCTCTATTCTGGTAAATCACATTGAAATAGAAGGACATAACTAATTGAAGTTTTCCTATACTCTGAACAGGTACAGGTTTCTGGTATGCTAGGAAAAAAAAAAAAAACAAAAAACTTCTAACAACAATGTAAAATTTAGTTTGACACTTCTCAAAACCTTTTTCTAAGTGAATAATAAAAAGCTACCCTATAAACATACTATACAAGATAACACTAAAAGAAGGTTAATAAAATGTTATCCTCATCTTCTATACACAGGCCCTGTGCTATATGCTGGAAACACAGGGATTCAAATCATTATTGCCTATCCCTGGAACTTAAAATAGAAGAGAAGGCACAGATAAGAACTGAACATTCTCTGAGTCTTGTCACTTGCATATAAATGTATTCAGATGACATAGAACTACTTAGTAAATCTGGAGCAGAAATAACTCTGGCTTCTGACTGATTTCAGTTTCAGTTGTTCCTGGTTGAGAGATAATAGATTAGTATTAAATGAAAATAAGTCAAGGTCATGGTTTTTTGGTCATAAGTTAAATTCATCAACCTCAGCCTTTTTTCCTTTATCTTCTCTGACTTTTGCTAAAACTTTCCTATTCATATGACTTATATGGAGAATTCTAGTAGTATTTCTGTAGTAGACTTCAATATGATGATATTCATGATCCTTAGAAAGAAAATTACACTAGCAGCCAAATTGATGTTCAAATGTTGCTATGTCTTTATGGGACAGCATTCCTCTACTTTGATATTATATGTTTCCAGTAGGGCAGACAGATTTGTTTCAAGTTGAGATGAGACGTTCCTTATTAACTAAAAAAGGTTTTATGGCTGATGAGTTTGCTCTCCAGTCAAATCCTGAACACTCACATTTCTTTTAACTATTTTTGTCCCACTAATTTATTTTCTATGAGCTAAATTTTCCATCATCTTATGTCATTTATTATTTCCTTATTTAATAGCAGAGAAAAATGAGCATGTCCTGACCTTCATCTTTCCTTTATCTATGTGGTGATAACAATTATAGACTAAAGAGTTTTATGTTTTTAAACACATAGGTTTTTGCTAACGACACCATTTGTGCTATGAAACATAGATTCCTTTCCCATAACCCAGAGAAAGACAATGACACAGATGGAGGAGGGATGATGGTCTCAAAGTTGTTGGACAATACAAGGGCATACTGTTAGGAAGGGTAGCTGAGGTATCCCTGTAGTACCTGGTGACAGTGGGGTGACAACTCATGTATGGCAGGTGGAGCTATGGCCATCACAGTTCACTGCTGTGTGCATCCTGCCAGATGTGAGGCCCCAGGACAGAGAACGCAGAAGAACCTCAAGTGATACATATGGATGTGAGGCATGTGTGGGCTCTGCCTGGCAGAATTTGATTTTCTGCCCCTTGATGACTGTAAGCTTGGAAGGTTATTTGTGATCTGTGACTCATTTTCCTAATTTGCTAAAAATATTTCTTACACAGTATTAGTGTAAAGTAGAGAAATAAAATGCTACCTAAGTTCACACATATCTAAAGAAGCTGTTATTGTCTAAGCAGTTAGATTTTTTGCACTTAAAAATACTTCCCCTCTGCCATTTGGTTGTCAAAAGATGAGCACCAAAACATGGGTGGGAAGACCAGGAATCCATAGAGTGAGGTCAAGAGTGCTACTTGTTCTGCATGATAAAGTAAAACTTTTGATATTTCTAGAACAAAGAGAGGGACCTGGAAGTACTCGACGTGCCAAGAACCCAGCAACTGGGGTGAAGGGGAAAGGGAATAGAACCTGCAGGATATCCGTTAATGAAATTGGCAGAGAGTAAATAAAAGCATGTTTATGCTCAGGCTGATTTCAGAATGCCTCATTTTAACCTTTTATTAGCTCTGTGACGTTTGGGTAAGATTATTAGCTTTTCTGTACCTGTTTCCCCATCTGTAAAATAAGGGTCATTATAAAATCTAATTCATGGAATGGTTAGGAGAATTAAATGAATTGATACTTATCAAGTGTTGAGATCTATGTCTGTTACATGATGTTGTTAGTAATGTGTAGTATATATTTCCTAAAGTCTAAATAATTAAATTTAGAAAGATTCTATGATACCTTAAGGTGGAAAAGGGGATAGTGCTGAGTTAGGTAGGACCCAAGGGACAAAAGGTTTCAGCATACAGTCTAGGAGAGATTTGACTATTCCTAGTCTGGGTAAACTCAAATTCCTGTGTTATTTCTGATCATTTGGTAGGTAATGGTTGTATCAAACTGAACATACACATATCCCAATAACAAAAACCTAATTGTTGGAGACAATGAAGTCTGAATATAGGTCAGCACTATCCAATAGAAATATAATTGGAGCTTGGAGCCACAAATATAATTTAAAATTTTTGAGAGCCACATATAAAAAAGGAAAAAGAAAACAAAATTTAATAATATATGTTACTTAACCCAATATATCTAAAATTTATTATTTAAACATTAATATAAAAGTATTAATAGTATAATTTACATTTTTATATACTAGGTCTTTAAATTATGGTGCATGGTTACATTTATAGCACATCTCAATTCAGGCTAGGTATATTTCAAGTATGTAGTAGCTGCAAGTGACTATTGGCTACTGTATTGGACAGCATAGAGATAAAGGAAGAGAAGTATGCACAGATGTCTTCAAGTGCATAAAGGATGTGCTACTGCTAAATTTTTCCTTGTCAACAAAGAGCTTTCAGCACCTGCATGCTCATTATCTGGGTACCAAAAATGCAATGGAAACTGAAATAACTGAAATAACTACTCTCATATACTGCTTAATGACAAGGATACATTCTGAGTAATGTGTTATTAGGCAATGTTGTCATTGTGCAAACATCATGGAACACATTTACACAAACCTAGATGAAATAGCCTACTACCCATCTACACTATATAGAATTGTTCCTAAACTACAAACCTGTATAGTGTATTACTGTACTGAATACTAGATAGTTGTAACACAATGGCATTTGCGTATTTAACATACCTAAGCATATAATAAGTACAGTAAAAATATGGTATAAGAGGTTTTAAAAATGGTACCCTCTATGGGGCACCTACTATGAATGGAGCCTGTAGGACTGGAAGTTGCCCTAGCTGACTCATAAGTAAATGCTCAGTGAATGTGAAGACTTAGTACATAATTGAAAACTTTATAAACACTTTCACTAAGGCTATATACTATATTTATAAAACAACACAAGATTGAAGCAGGCACAAGAGAAAATCATGCAATCAAGAGGCATGGTAAACACAAGGCTGCTGGCACAACATGGCCTATTGTTATACAACAAACTTTTTTTTTAGTAAAAAGAATACATTGTACAAAAACTAAAAAGTATAGAATAGCAAGTGCATAAACCAGTAATATAGTTCTTTATTATCATTACCAAATTATGTACTTCACATATTTATATATACTTTACCCTTTTTGTACACCTGGTAGTACAGTAGGCTCATTTACAACAGCATTACCACAAACGTGAGTAATTCATTGCACTATAATATTATGACACTTATGATGCCATTAGGCAATTGGAATTTTTCTGTTTCATTATAATCTTTTTGGGCTACTGTCATCTAGTCAGTCTATTGTTGACTGAAAGGTCATTAGGTGTGGGTGTGCATGACTGTACTTCTGTACTTCCTTTTTCCTTAAGTGAGATAAATTCTGGGTAAGCCCCTCATTCTATTCTATATTTTCTTCCAGTTATGTTTATGTTCTACTGAACTGTTTGAAACAGCAAGAAATGTACCAGTCATGCACAAGTATCTTATCTCTTCTAAATACACCTGGACAAATCCAGAATTCTTATGCAATTGTACTTAAGTAAAACCTCTGTAGATCTGCTTCCCTAAACTTGGGATACTCTGAGGGACAATTAGAAAAATGAAAAATGTTCTTAGAAATTGTACATGTTGAAGAAGTGAATATTCAACAAAAGTTGGTCAAGTACCCAAGTACAAAACACATACTAAATTTTTGTAATCCAAGTATGAAAAAGCATTCTTGTGAAAATATTTAGGTTTGTCAAATATTAGGTTTTGTTAAAACAAGACAGTTTATGCCATATCCAATTTTTTGTTACATTATTTCTGTGCAAATCTATGTAATTGGGTAACACATCAATCCTAAAATATTCCTCTTTTTCCACTTTCAAGCAGAAGAATCTGTTTGAATTTATTATTTTATATAACATTATTAGAATCTGTTCCTAAATACCATCTCTTAATTCACATATGAGAAATTTGTTATTTTACATAAAATTATTAGAAGCTGTTCCTAAATACCATCTCTCAATTCACATATGTGATGGTGTATGTATCCAAACTAATTCAAGAAATGTTTTAAAAGATTTTATTGTGTTAGTAGGAGGTTTGCTGAAAAGGAATTACATATTGAAGTAGAAAAATTAGTCACTTTATTGTCAGAACATTTCCTAAGTTTGCTTGAAACTCTACATCTATGTACTCACTAGTTTTGATTATTCTTTTAGCTGTACAGCCAAAAGAGCAATCAGTGTCTTTATGTAGATTCGGCATTTGTGTGACCATACGTAACTCCTAAGTAATTGAATGATGAGTTGAACAAATGTTTTTAAACAGTTTAGGCAGGACTTATATTTAAAGAGTACATTGAATTACAATCATAGGTTATACTATAAAATATTTGACAGCATCCCAGGAGCTAATCCAACAAAATGAAAAATAGGAATATGAAGTGAGCTACATTACTTCAGAATTACAACAGTCCCTTCAGGAGAGCTGGTACAAACCCAAAGATTAAGTAACTTGGATTAAGCTACCCCAATTAACACCAAGATGAAGAATAGATTTCTTGTCCATGAGTTTTCTCTCCACCTTTCTCTCTTTTTGCTCAATCCCTCCACCCTCACATTGAACCCCCCAACCCACCTCCCTGACAGCTGTCAGTTGGTTTTCTATCTATGAACCTGTCTCTGTTTTGCTTGTTAGTTCATTTTGTTCATTAGATTCAACATATGAGTGAAATCATATGGTAGTTGTCTTTCTCTGACTGGTTTATTTATTTAGCATAATGCTTTCCAGGTTCATTCATGCTGTTACACAGGGTAATATTTCCTTCTTGTTTTACAGCCAGTAGCATGCCATTGTGTAAATATACTATAGCATTTTTCCATCCTCTCATCTATCGATGGACACTTAAGCTGCTTCCAAATCTTGGCTAATATAAGTGATGCTACAATGATCATAGTTAGGAGGACCAGGAAGAAGATACAGCAGGATAAATGGTGATGGAAGGAGACTTGACTGTGGTGGTAATCAAACAGTACTGTATAGTGTGTGGATAATGTGTTCTGGATTTGTGCACCTGAAACCAGTATAATTTTGTTAACCAGTGCCACATCGATAAATTCAATAAAAAGAAAAAGTGAACCTAGATTTCTTACCTAGGCTTTCTTGCTATTTTCCAAGTATTTTATTGCTCAAAATGGAGTGACTAAATTTTAGCAAAGCAATTGATCATATGGAAGTTTAGGAGAAACAGTTGTAAACAGTCTCTTTGCAAGAAGAAATACAACCCTATGGACATAGTTTGCTTCTGTTTTTGTATTTTTTTTATTTTTATTTTTAATTTTTCTGTTCTTATGGAAATGCCTGTTAAATGAGATAATACATGTGAAACACTTAGCAAAGTGCCTGGTTCATAGTTCAGACTTGATAAACTATTATTTTTATCATTGTTAATCATGCAGTGGACTTTTTTAAAAATCAGAGATATAGGAATGATAATATTCATATACATGGATATTCAATCTTGAAGGACAACAGCCTTATCTATTTTTGAAATAATCTAAATCACTGTAATGAGTGTCATTAAATCTTCTCTACCTGAGGCAATATAAATCATTTGGGTAAATGAACCAATTAAAAGCCAATTACAACATGGACTGACAATGGAAGATTAAGGAATGGAAAAAAAGGCTAGTATGGCCTCCCTGATGCTGGTAGGAAGGCTCTACCCCTGAGGTTTCAGGGAATGGATTTGACAAGATGGTTAGAGTGTGGCTGATCTTCTGAGGCATTAACTCATGCATTTCTTGTAGAAACATATGCTTGCTGGTTAGACACACACAAAAAATGCTGCATTGAGAAAATGTTCATATTCATGATGGCTCTTCATTTGATATTTAATTATTTGGTTTGAAATTTACTTGGTACCAACAGTTTTCCTCTGAAAATTGTGTGAATTTAGGTCTGCTTTAAGATTTCTCAGATCAGTAGAAGCCATAAAATTATGTGTCTGTCTTGAAGGTCAGAAAATTTCGCTGAATCAGATGGGCAGTCTTAATAGAAGCTGAAATCACCAATTCAGTGACAAATTTATTTGATATGGTTGAGGTGAAGACATGTTGGGGTTGTTTTGTAACAAGCTGCTAATTTAGTGATTCAAATGGATTTTTTTCATGCATATGTTATTTATTTCCAATGACATAAAACACATTCTTCTACCCTGGTTCTCTGATGATTTTAAACCAATGGTTTATGTGAATATATACAACTCCTGGAATGTAGTATACCAACATGTTTTCGGTTTCTGGTTTTACTAGAAATAATTTGCTTATGGGGAACTAAACTAAATGCCCTCTAACTGTAATTCTATTTTAACCTCCCCTTTCATTCTTACTCTGTGGTTGCCCAAGACTTGCTGTTTCTGATTAATGTAAAGTAGAAATGGGGATAGGAACATAGAATAATGATTTGGCCATTCTCACTCATGAAGACTTAAGTGGATGGAAAGGTTTTGGGTTGGCATAGCCCATGGTTCAAAGATTAGACAATGGAGAAATGCAAAACATATTCTCACCTCTTAAATACATTGGCTCTATTTCATAAGGTAGGTATGCCACAAAACCTAGATAGGTTTTTCAACAGCAGTTTGTTAATAAGTCTGAGTTTTCAATGGTGTAAATATTTTTTTTTGTTTTCTGGTATCCCTAGATACTTAGATAGAGAGCTGAAATGAGTTGCATTGGATAGTTCTAGTCAACGCCATTTTATGCCAGAAATCTCTTGAAAAGCCTGTGTACTTATTCTATATCTCCTGTGAAATTCTTCTTGACTAACATGTATTTAATATATATATTTTTGAAAGTTCAAAATTAATTCAATTAAATATATTAAATACAAGACAGTGCTAATATGTTCAACTGGGTATTGACCACAGTGTTTTTTAGTTTGTTTGTTTTTAAAGATTTTATTTATTCATTTTTAGAAAGAGGGGAAGGGAGGGAGAAAGAGAATCAATTGTGATTGCTTTGCATGTCCCTAACTGGGGACCTGAACTGCAACTCAGGCACGTACCCTGACTGGGAATCAAACCAGGGACCCTTTAGTTTGAAGGCTGGTACTCAATCCACTGAGTCACACCAGCCAGGGCTTATTATTATTATTATTATTGAATAAGGATCTCATAACCCTACTTAGAGCCTCTGAATCACTAATCTCTATTTTACAATATATTCCACATTTTCCGTCTTAACATTCTTATTAGCAGTTTTCACTGTATTCATTACTTTTTCCTTATTTAAATTTTTCTTTTTCATTCTTTTTAAAAGACATTTTAAAAATGAGCTCAATATATCAGCCTTCTTAGTGTAATAATTAATTATTTCCTTACTCTCATTTATTAGTTGCCCTATTTTCACTTCTGTTTCTGTCTTCCCCCTGATATTTCTGTTACAGATTAAAATTTTTTCCTTCTTATAACATATTAAGTTAGTATTTTTATTTGCTTATTTCTACTTGATTTATTTTTCTTTTATTCTCTTTATAAATATCAATTCTATTTTGGAAGGGGGGTGAATGAAAATATATGGTAACATCAACTATTATACTCTAATTTTGCTTATTTTTTCTTATTTTTTGAAATGCTTAGTGCTTTCTATTATAAAAGAGGTTATTCAATTCTTTTTATTTTGTGAGTTTTCTCACAGACCCTCAAGATGCCTTAGCACATCAATTAACCTTACCTCTAACTGCAGAAGAGGGGCTCATTGATACACTGAAAAAGTGAGTATTAATGATAGTGTTGTTATTCTTTTATTTATTTTTTAAATGAATCTTCCACCTCATCCTTACCCATGTACACAACTTTTTTCTTTACTTGACAGAACCTTAAGTTAATTTTAGAAGAATTATTTTTAAAATAAGACAAATCTATTTCAGTGAGAAGATATCACATCTATAGGATAGCCAGGGACTTATAAGGTGGCTTGAAATTTAATCACTTCCAAAAAGAGCTATTAATTTGCCAAACCAACCAAAGTGTGTTTCTTTATAATTTGAACCCAAGTGTCATGGGTGGGTGGGGCGTCAACATGTTAGTAGCAAATACAGAAGGCAAAACATTTACTAAGAAAAGGCAACCTGCAGATACTAGAGTGAAATGAAACTATAGTTAAAAATAAATTTTGTGAAGTTGGAAAAATCATTGCAGAGTAAAAGTATGGTACTTGGTTGATAGGCACAGAAGAAAAGGTAGACCAGCTGGGAGACTACACTGGGAAATATCATTAATTACTGCCATTGTAGAGAGGATAGCAAAGTAATGCAGCCAATAGTTCAACATTGGATGCTTCTACTACCTAAAGTTTGTTCTGATTTTAGAGACAACTAATTAATGACATAGTTTTTTCAATCTTCATATGAAGAGTGATCACATGACTAAGATACCTGTTCCTGTATTACTTATTCTTACGTACTTCCTTGAAACAAATTCCTCGTTAAGGCAACAAAACTATACTATGCATTGTGACTATAAACTGGTTTCATAAGGCACAAAAATCAGTTATAAAAAGTCATGTAAGCTCTGGCTGGTAGCACAGTGGATAAGGCTCTGGCCTGTGAACCCAAAGGTCCCAGGTTTGATTCCCCAGCCAGGGCACATAACCAGGTTGCAAACCAGGTCTCCAGTCAGGTCTGTGGGTGGAGGCAGGTGAAATGCAACCATACATTGATGTCTCTCTCCCTCTCTGCCTCTCTCCCTTCCCCTCTTTCTAAAAATAATGAAATAAAATCTTAAAAAAAAGAAGCCATGTGATGTAACCAAAATTTAATCAGATGACACTTTTAATGTAGTTGGGAGTGGATGGTCTGATAACTTAAGGTCTCTAAATTTTAACTTAGGCAAGTATTAAAGAGCAAAAGAAATGCAGAATCCAATCAAATGATTAACCCGGTTTTCCAGTGATCAGTACTTGTTTTTCAGTTTCCAACCAATCTCTTTCCCATGCTATTTGATAATGAAACTGAACCCTGTTAGCAAAAATGTTAACTAACATCAGTAGAGCTCACTGAAGAGATACAAGGCTACAACAGAGATAGCCTTCTTTTCGAGGTTCTGGTCTTCCACTATTATTATTCTATTAGAAAGCCCAGAGGCCTTTTGCCAGCCATGCCCTTTGGTTATGCCCTCCCTGCCAGTGGCCACTTTTGAGTCAGCCCTGACCTGGCCACATCTCCAGCAACTGCAGGCTATCTCTACAGCCTCTCAGAATAATCTTTGCCACCAGAGGTCATCATGTTCATCCTATTGGAAGAGGCTTGAATCTCAACCTAGTCATTTTTCTGTGTTTATTAGTCTTGTTTTGATTTGTTTTATTAGTATGTGCTTTGTTTTATTCCTCAACTTAGAGGAAGTAGTTGCCTTCTAGTATCTGCTATTTTGGAATCCGCTTTCATCCACCTTCTACTAGTTAACATTTTTAAATGAAATTCTAATAAACAGCATGCTATTATCTCCTGACTGGACTCTGAATAATATACCTACATAGGTTTTACAGGCTTCTGTGGACTACATGATCATCTAGGAATAATGCTATTATCAACATAGCTAAATTTAAGTAGGGTTCAGTATTTCACAGTAGTTCAGGATGACCAGCAGAAATTAAGCTGCCCCTTCAAAATCTCAGAGAATTGTCTTCACTAGCTAGAATGCACCGTTTAACCCTGGGAAGATTTTAAATTAAATATTGAAAAGTATTTTGGATTGGATTCCAGGGAAACGGAGTCTGTAACAGAGATTTGTGTGTAGGTACTCTTTTGGGGAGTGCTCACAGGATACCTACAGGAGAGTAAAAAAAGCAACCCTGGGAAAAGAGCGAGTTGATGTGTGATGTATCCCCAAGAAGGTCTCCTAAGATCTCATAAGAAGCTCAGGACTTCTGCCAGCTGGAGAAATGGTGCCACATTCCTAACAGGGTTTTCTGAGCAGCTGTATGTTATCTACTGCTGCTCAACAACCCTCCCCATTTTAGTGGCTCAGAGCAATGACATCATGCATTTTGCTCACATATTTGCAATTTGGATAGGACTCGGTGGAAATAGCTTTCTTCTCATCCACTCAACATTAATTACAATAGCTGGAAGGCCTGAAATTACCTGAAGTCTTGCTCACCTACTTGTATGGTGGTTGATGTTGACTGTCAGGTAAGACCTGAGTTTGGCTCTAGGCCCATGTGGCCTAGGCTTTCTCACAGCATGCCAGTGGAGTCACTTCCTCTGCATGCTGTTTTTTGAGGTAGTGGCAAAAGCTGGCTCAGGTTTAGGAGGTAAAGAAATAGACTTTGCCATGTGGTAGGAGTGAGATGTGACCAGAAATATTTCTGTGACCAGTTTTGGAAAATTTAATCTGCCATAGTAACATATCACAAAATCTAGTATAAAAGGAAATACAAAGAACATAGAATAAATATTTTTTAGGAAGGCATGTGTGTGTATAACTGACATTTTATTTTCTCTCATATTTAAGAAAAACTTGACATTTAAAGTCAAGCTTATAACTCCAGTTTAAAATCTTCAATTAAATAATTTATTTAGAAATTAATTTATGTTGAAATATTATATTTCTTTTTTTAAATTTAATTTTATTGTTGTTGAATTATATCCATCCCCTTTACTACATTTTTTTATACAACCAGAACTGTTAAGCAAGTGTAACCCCTGGCTGGTAGCACAGTGGATAAGGCGCCGGCCTGCGAACCCAAAGGTCACAGGTTTGATTCCCTAGCCAGGGCACATAACAAGGTTGCAAACCAGGTCTCCAAACCAGGTTAGTTCTGTGGCTGGAGGCAGGTGAAAAGCAACCATACATCGATGTCTCTCTCTCTCTCTCTCTCTCTCTCTCTCTGCCTCTCTCCCTTCCCCTCTTTCTAAAAATAATGAAATAAAATCTTTTAAAAAAAGTGTAACCCTCATTATATTTTTAATTTTAGATTAATAAAATCATATTTAGTATTTGATAAGATCTAGTTTATTAATTGAGTTAAAGTATTTAAAAATAAGAAAATATACATTTACATCTTTTAAAATGTCAGAACATATATGTATAAAATATATAAAAGCTAAACATATGTAAATGGGACCAAACACTAAAGTCTTCTCAAAATGTTAAACAATAAATTAATAAAAAATAAAAAAATAAAATTCCTGTCAGTAAAGCAAGATAAAACTCAGAATAAAATGGGATAATCTCACAACCAAAAGAAAAAAAGGAAAGAAAGATATAGATGTCTGTACTATCACAAAAACAGTATTTAAATTTGCAGATTGGAGTTTTAAATGTGTAACTTTATCAAGTTGAATAACAATTATTAGTTCTCAAAATTAAATTCTTGTGGACTTTTGTGTATTCAAAATTCAACTCTGGATGCTCGTTGTTTCCCTCCATCAAAAATCCTTACTGATATAATAAAGAGAGTAAAATAACATAAAGATATTTATTAGAAGCCTCAAATTTTAATATGAGTTCTTGATGTTAGAGATTAGGTTGTAAAAATTTACAGTATCAACCAGATTAACTCAGCTTTATGTATAGTCAGTGCAATAGACTTAGAACAGTAGATTTAGCTCCCTAAGATTATCTCACAAAGTTACTCATTTTCATAAGCCTACAATGTGAAGCAAAACAAAGCAGTTGCTTTGTTTACAGAGGCCAAAATAGAGCTGGGGTTGAATTTGGCCTTGACCAATGAATGGACTTTCACCTCCCCTAAAGCACAGCTTGGTCTAGCAGTTAAAGCAATCCAATTTTAGGACTCAACAGTATCATTAACAAAATTTACTGTCAGTCATCTAGTCATTAACTGGAAGTGAAATATTTTTCTTTTTTCTTTTTTTTTGAACAGAGATTTCTCAAGGTCAGCTTTGTAAGTTAAAGTTCATGCAACATTCTTTTGACTTTAAATTGGGTCTTGGAGTTACGATATTTTCTAGAGATAATATAATTAAGCTTTCAATGACTATCTTTTATTCATAAATATTTTTTGTGCCACTCAAATTTTACAGCAAAATGGTATTATGTTAAATAAATTAACTTAAGATGTAATTAAAGATTGGTAGTTTTCCATCCAGAAAAGATATGAAACATGTCAAGGTTGAGGGTCCAGATTCTAGAACTCTCTTTATAAATTGGCCAGACATATTCTAGAGTTGAGATTTTGAGATTTTAAAATAGAAAAGGCTGATTCAATTCCAAATGTACATGCCAGCATACTTTAAATTATTTCTCAATAATCAATATGATAACATATCTAAAAAATGGCTGTTATTCCTCTATACTGAGAACAACTTAACTATTATTCTTCACCATTCTTAATTGTCACAATAATCTATCCATTCCTACCCCTAAACTACTACATATTGATGGAGACTCAGTGGTATATTATTACTGATAAAGCATACTAATTAATTGCTGGTTTGATTCCCAGTCAGGGCATATAACCAGGTTGCAAGCCAGGTCTCCAGCCGCATCCGTGTGTAGCTGAGGCTGGTGAAAGACAACCATACATTGATGTCAAATGCCATCTTTTATATATATATATTTATATTTATATATATATTTATTATTTCCAGAGAGAGGGGAAGGGAAAGAGGCAGAGAGGGAGAGAAGAATCAATGTATGGTTGCCTTTCACCTGCCTCCAGCCACAGACCTGGCTGGAAACCTGGCTTGCAACCTGATTATGTGCCCTTGCTGGGGAATCGAACCAGCGACCTTTGGGTTCGCAGGCCGGCACCTTATCCACTGTGCTATTTTTTAATTTAATTTTATTGTTGTTGTATTACATTCATCCCCTTTTTGCTCCCCTCTGTCCCCC